>JASAND010022971.1:0-33279 GCA_030248195.1 Trissonchulus latispiculum
TGACCCAAAGCGATCCCCCCTTAAACAGGCACTGAGTAGTTTTTAACATGCAGCATGCAACTTATCCGCGTCCATTTTTATACAAAACACATGAGTTTTAATCACATATAAATACTACTGAAATTGCATCAAAATAGCACTAGAACGCTAATTGTTGTAGTTGTAATTGCAACGGAGACAGGTTGTTGTACTGTACACCATATAGACCCACGTGACCAGCGGTTCGAGCTTTCAATCGCAGGTTGCAGCCACATTGCACGGCTGCAAGATGTCGACAAACTCAGCAACCACCACGTAAGCAAAACCACCCTAAAATTAAGAGGCAATAATTACTGTAAATACAGTTTTGTAATCACGATTGAATAGTAAATTAGTTAATTAGAGGTTTGCAAATCTTTTTGAATGGAAAGATGTTCAGGTTTACCAAAATCTTGAGATCAGGTAGATGCATGACTAGCTCAGTGGTAGAAGCGTCCGCTTTGCGAACTATCGTTCAGAAGTTCAATTCCCGTCCTCAGATAACATTCAATTTTTTAGTTTTCTATATCTATTTGTAAGCTATTTTCTCAATCAACTAACCAACGAAAAGTATAATGACAAATTGGATTCGATATAGTATTGATTGGGAAGAAATGTGGTGGAAACTATCATTGTCGGTTATCCTCCAAATACTAATTTGCTATAATTATATATTTGATTGATCATAGCTAATTATGTAATATGATAGATATATACAGATATATATATATATATATATATACCTGATATAGCTTACACGATTAGCTTGAGCCCGCGACAGATTTCTCCGAAAGGTTGACGGTACACTTCGTTGGCATCCGTCCAAGAAATCCATCCCTCCTCCAAATCCCCCAGTCGGAGATCCTGTGAGCCAAGGATTTTGAAGAGGATAAAGATAAAGCCGGTACAGCTGGTGCACTGTAGCGCCCCGCCCGTCGCATTGGAGGCCTTTCGGGTTATGGTGTACAGTTGCTCGTACATACCTACAATCGATACTATCAAGAGTACATAATAGATAAGAGTGTGACAAGCGAAACGACCAGAATTTGATGCTTTGCCGCTTTGGTTTGGGAACATACTCTTAACTGAGCATATACTTGAGAAATTTCGTTCGTTCAGGATGAGTACATAATACAATGACAGCTGGCATGCTCTATGTATTAGCAGCTTGACACATCCTCTGCACGCTAACGGCTGACCCCCCATCTCGCAAATTGGTACCCAGTCGAAACTGGGGTACGCTCACTTTCTCTATGCTTGTGTGCTAAAGCTCGAAAACACAAGCACTACGTGCGCGAGTTTTGTGTCTATTTGAATTAGAATAGATAACGCATAGCGGCCAATTTTTTTGAAGTGAAGGGTCGAATTTGCGGGGGGGGTCAGCCGTTAGCGTGCAGAGGATGTGTCAAGCTTATAATACACAGAGCATGCCAGCTGTCATACTCTCATGTATTATGGACTCTTGGTTCAGGCCTGTCTCTACGGAATTCAAATTTTGTTTACTGTTTTGCAGCAGAAACAGATCCGATTTAATTCATTAAACTACCTCGATTCAGCTGGTGCAGCGCCTACGCGTAAATTAGACTAGAAAAGTAGAAATTAAATTAGATACTTAGATTCTACCACATGATTACATTGACGACTTTTGCAAGAGCCTTCAGCAAAGACTAACATTTCTGGTTTTGAGTCTTCTAGTTTCTTTTTTACCAACATTTTGAGCAGATCCCTTTTGGTTGTAGTACTCGGGAGGCATTGAAAGACTTTCGAGGGCTGCGCTGATCACGTCTTGCGCAGACTCCGCCTCAAAGATGCCATAATGAGCCAATGGATATAGAGCTAAACATGAAAAATTGTAATATCAATTTAAAGACTGAACATTTTTAGTTTCTTCAAAATTTCTTAAATTACTACATAAACAGTGAGATGCACTTGTGCAATGAAATTGTGCACATTGGATTCGAATTCCGGTTTAAGCTCATTCCACTGAAAGTATTGTCTAACTCAGTTGGTTAAGGTGTATACATGTTAAGCAGAACTCCGCGGGTTCAACCAGAAGTTCTATTTTACTCGCTCAAAATTTAAATTAAAAAATCATTAAATAAAGGTGCTAACAATATTGTTTTCCGCTTATAGCATTAATTTCCATGCATCGAAGCAGGACACCTTCTCGAAACTGTTTCGCCTGTTGATAAACTTCGCACTGACGAAAGGCAGCGGACAAGTCGACCCGTTTCTTTCGCTGGCGCCCTTTGTCAAACTGAAGTTAGAAAATGAAAATTAAAATTTAGAAATTTAGGATGTAAAAAATTGCATTGACAAATTGAGAAGGTTTAAAATGCTACTTGATTGATACTTAAAATTTAATATAATTTTTTGTTTTTACTAAGGTCAAGGTGCTGATAAAAACAATTTTTTTGCCTGCTTCCTCACATAATACACTAAATCAAGGGATTAAATATTAACGACACATCGTATTTATATAAATAATTATAATAATTTAGAGTCAACTAAATTTATGTTCCAAATCCAACCTTTTCATTCTGTTTTGTAAACACGGTAAAACAATTTAGATCGATTGGTCTGGCTTACTTCAGGAAAGATAGAGCTGCACGCCTCAGGCGAGTAGGCGGGTGAGCATTGGAGAAAGCTGAAGAGGACCACGAAACGCTGACCCCAAGAGTCCAGCGTGGACTGACTGATTATAGACATTTCCTCCGTCACATGTCTCGGTAAATCCATAAGATTAAAGGTTAACTATTAGCGAAATTATAACTAAAAATTTTGGTAAACGTCGTGTTTGATATTGTAATCTGGGCGCTTAGGTGCTGTGCAACTTACTTTCTTTAGTTTTTTGTCAGATCTGCCTTATTGTTGTACAGTAAAAGAGCACATAGATCCCTACCAATTCTGTGGTGTACTGTCTGCAAAACGGGAGGTCCGTGATCCGAGTTTTTTCAGAAAAATGCTACATGATTTTTTGCATTTTAAGAAACACAGTTGCAGATGAATTTAACTTGATACTTTTCAGGAAAGTGTTTAACAAGAGAAACACATATGGGAAGTGAGCTTAACGAATTAACTGCCCAGAGTTGGAAGTGGACAAGAATTTCAATGTCCACGTCCACGTTTGTCCACGCAGGTCTTGTCCACGGCCGCCCGCACATGTCCACATGTCCACATCCTAAAATGTTGTCCACCAGTGCCCACGTTTTAAAACCGATGTGGCTTTGAGGATTTTTCAAAATTTCACCTTTGCTTTTTAATATGTTTTACATTTGTGTTTTCTCTGAAATCTACTTTTCTGCAGTATATATATATGTAAGAGCACGTTTTAATGGACTTTTGTAACAACAAATACCATTTTTAGTACATAAGTTTCGTTTTTGTAGGTTTTTATAGTTTTTTATTTTTGTAGGTTGTAGGTTTTTGTTTTTAGTACACCTGCGACTAAGTGGCTAAAAATGTTTTGCCCAATGTCAACGAAAAGCTGCAAAAGTTGCAGAGAGAGGTTTTCTGGAGCGCTGACCACAAATCTGAAATTCTTTTTCGATTTAATGCTTAATTGCAAGCCTATTTTGAGCTAATAAAAAGCTTAATCAAGAAGGATCAAGAAGCGCACTAGAAAACCGCTCTTTGAATTTTTATGCAAAATCGGGGACAAAAAATTAATGCGCATGATTCCTATTTTCCTTTTTGGTTGATTCATCAATTTGATGCAATTGCAGCTATGACTAGGACAATCAGCGCAACAGTGTGCATATATTATATTGAATTCTGAGTGAAGATAAGAATGTTGTTAGAAACTGTCGCACAAAACTAATTTTGAAAAATCATACGTGAAATTTCAAAATATTTTTATAAAAGAGCACGGCAAGATTTTGTCCACATTTGTCCACGTTAGTCCACGTTGACAAACTTCCTGTCCATGTCCACGTGGACATGCGGGTACCCGCGGGCGGTGCGGGCACCCGCGTCCACCTTCCAACTCTGACCTGCGTATTTGCGTAAAATTAAAATGATTAAATCTTCAGTAAAGTTAATGTTTTAAAACCGAAGATTTTAGTAGTTAATGACTTTGTATGGTAGTGCAGTGCCTCTGTAAGACAGCATAGTGCCTGTGTAGGATTGTAGAGTGTCTCTATAGGACAGTAAGGTGCCTCTGTAGTACAGATGGTGCCTGAAAGCAACAAGTGCCTCCGTAGGACATAATCTGCGCGGAAAGGATTGAGTTAATTTTAACTCCTTTAACTCGGTGCATGACAAGGTCCTTAGTTTTAGCAATAATAAATATAATTGAGCTAAGACATCATCTTCCCAGCTAGCGCATTAACACAACGAACTGGCTTGTTTTGCTAACAACTAAATAAATAACAATAGGAAAGGAATGAGCTTGACTAAAGCCTTCAATCGTCGTTTCTGTCTCGTTGCTTTGGTTGTCATTGTAAGTTATGCAGTGATAAGTACGTATAGGTGAAGGGCTTACATTGATGTATTTGGCATGGCGCAGTCTTCTACCAGCCAATGTGTGCGCGACTTCGCAGCCCTCAGCGAGGGATATTGATGTAGGTATTAAATTGAAAGGTTTTAAACTGTAATATCTCTTAATTGGACTTACCCTGTAACCTAAAAATTTGGCTTGTTTTTGGAGACATGTGGGGTATATTATATATATTCCTTCACTTCATATTATATATATTATACTATTCCTTCACTAAAAAGTAAGTGCGCTCTTTCAGTATTTCCGTTCCATCAAAGCTAGTACGGATGGTGGCCGGCTTCGACTCTTTAAAGTTGAAAACAGACTTCAGTGCTAACAGCACAGGTTTCGGGGAGTCGGATCTCATTACCGCCATGTACTGACTTCTTTCGTTGTCGTATTCCTTCGCCATTTTCGTAAATCCTAGAACTTCCATGTGATCGCCAATGAGGCACACACCTTGCCATCTAAAAAATTATTTTAATTAAGAACTGAGATGCAACAGTCTTGGATCATATATGTTACACTACTTTTCTAAATGTAGGAAAACTGCTGTTGCTCTTAACTATATATACTGCGGCTTCAGCAAACCTATGCCGACCGCAACGCCGCTATACACCGATATATACAGCATTAGTGCTAATAAAGTGTACTGAAAAGCGTTGAATGCAGAACGGGAAGCAAACTCAACAATGTATGTATTTTTAGAATTGTCAGGAACTTGACATTTTAAAAACCCGGAAAAGTCCAGAATTTCGGGTTTAATTCACCGAAAATCTAAAATTTTGGGCAGGTCCAGCCCGCAGAAGTCCGCGAACTTCACTAGGGCTCTGACCCGGTCAGTCGTTTCTGGCAGTTCATTGTTGATTACCAAACTGAGGTAGTCTGTTCCAGACTGTTTTTCAAATGGCACCAGTAGACGTTGGCCCTGGAATGGTTGGCTTTGGGGCTTGAGGTACCCCTTACGGTACTGTTCGGGAAAGAAAATTGCCCCGTCCAGAAACTGGACTGTTTCTGTTGTTGCTGGACTGTTGAACTGCTGAGATGGACGGTTGACCTGCTGAGCTAGACTGTTGACCTGCTGAGCTGGACTGTTGACCTGCTGAGCTGGACTGTTGACCTGCTGAGCTGGTCTGTTGACCTGCTGAGCTGGACTGTTGACCTGCTGAGCTGGACTGTTGACCTACTGAGCTGGACTGTTGACCTGCTGAGTTGGACTCTAGAAACAATCAAATTGTGAGACACTTTCGCACGTCTAAATAAGTTTAACTTTTAAATATAAGATTCGGGACTACTCAAAATGGATCACCAATAAACCATATTGTCAGCTCTGTCCTGATGTATACAGTAGAGATTTTATTCTAAACCGTTGTTCGTAAAAACTGAAGATGGCAACTGGCCCTGGCCACAAGTTAAGTTTTAACCTTTTAATGCCGATTGGGCCATACGGCCCAAGACGCGATTACCGACATCTTATTTATCTTATTTTTTGGAACAGAATTCTGTTACCGGTTGTTAAAATTAGTTCTCTATCGATTGATGGCAGTCCCATTGGTCTAGGTGCTCTCAGTAAAAATGGCAGCCAAAATGTAAAATCGGTGATTTTGAACTGTTAGTCCTCAGGAAATTCAGGCATGAAAGGGCTACAGCAATCAAAATATGTGAAAAGACAATGTTTTAAGAAAACGTGTTAAAATGACCGTGCAAAATACCTTCCTGATCGGAAACCGCGGAATCAAGTGAGCGCTGTCGATTACGCAGCCAATTGCGAACTGCGTAAAATTTTTCCGGTGGAATCCCAGCATCCTGTCGGTAAAATTCTACTGCGGAAGACAGGATAAGTCCATTCCAATTTCCTACGCTGTTGCGCAGTCTATCCTTTTCTTCGACTGTCAGGGTACTTGGGCGTCCAAAGGGCATAACCACTGGTGACCAATCTTGAATAAATTGATATGACAATTAGAATAAAACTTAATAGCTCATGAAGTGATACGTAGTGTTAACTATCATAGGTGTTAAGCAAACAGCTGATATTTACCATTTTGAAGACTTAACAATCTCCATCTTAAAATTTCAGTTGCAGCAGGTTTTGAGAAGCCCCAGTACTGTATATGGTCGTGTTCCATAAGCCTTCTTCCCTGAAAGAAAAGTAAAATTTGATATCCCAAAACTAACATGTAATCGCATCCGCAAGCTGCACGTGTATGATGCGATCTCTGAAAGCAGCTTTGCATAAATGCACAATATTCTGATACATGTATGTTGTGATAAATAAATAAATTAATATTTATGTTAAGAATAATATTAAATATTTAAAAATATAATATTATTAACATTAATATGAATTAAATAAGCGCCATGTTATAAAACCATTCTACAAAAAGAAGGCAAGGCTGGTGTTCTTTTTAACTTAAACATAAATATATCATTTCTGTCTGGAACTTTGTGAAATGTTAAAATCTTTAAAATCATACTTCGCGAATCATTAAGAAGTATATACATTGTTATTATTAAATTTTTAATAAATGATTTTTGGAGGCCGCTTATCGCACAAAATGCGACAGCATTATTTCTGCATGACCGTTCTTTATTTGTCATTCTCCTAACCAACCCTTGCACCTGCTAACATTTGCTGGATTGACTGATTTGGCAAAACTTTGCATATTGATAAAACACGTGAAGCTGAAGAACTTGGTATGCAACGCGGACGGTTCTCACTTTAAACTGTTTACAGAGGTTAAGAAGTTAGTTAGTTAAACAGTTATTAAGAAGAACTAGCAAAACTATAACTAGCAAAACTATAACTAGCAAAACTAAGCAGTGTAAAATCTGTTACTAAATTGGAGGTGATAGTGATAAGATAATTGACCTTTAGAAGAGGAAAATTTAGTTCCATGCAAATCCGACAAACATTCTGATCGTAATAAATAACATTCTGATCGTTTGATTCCTTTTTACTGCAGCCAGCACTTTAGCCGTGGCGTCGGCGGTACATGGCGACAGTGTTACACTGACAAACAATGTCATTAATGTCACAATTCATCAACACTTTGTTAGTGTCTGTTTTGGCGAAACAATCGTCTTATTGTATATAATTGTCTACGTTGAATACTTGTACACAGCATTAATATTAAAACGTCAATTAATTAAATTAAAACTATCAAATTCAATCAATTAAAACTCCACGCTCAGTAACTGTGGATAGTTAAACTCCAACGATGTCCGCGTTGCATACTAACTCCAAACTGAAATTTCAACAATTTAAGAAACTTAAACCGATACTCCAATTTGCCGCATGAAACTGAGACAGTTTCAGTCTCACATAGAATCTGGAAGTAATTTCAGCCCCTGTTGTGGTCTTCAAAATAACATCAATTTCAGACCACGCTTAACCTGAAAATAATACTTTCTGACTACGCTTAGTCTAAAAACTAATTCAACGCTGACGCTAATAATTGAACGCAAACGCTAACCTTGAAATTATCTGCGACCATGCGTAGTCTGAAATTGATATCAGCGCAATGGCGCAAGGAGCTCTAGCACACAAGCATAGCGGGCGAATTTATTTGATTCGCTCTGGTCCAATTTGCTGGGGGGGGTCAGCCGTTACCGTGCAGAGGATGTGTTACGCTTATAATACATAGAGTATGTCTGCTGTCATACGCTTATGTATTATGTACTCTTGATGGCACTCTTGATGGCACTGACTTCAACCTTGCAGAGTTCACGTGAAACACTGACATTAAACATTTTATTTGTTTGTCTCTTTCTTTTATTGTATTAATGTTATTATAGATTATTTAAACTTAATATTATAGTATTTGAAAATTTATACGAAATGTGTAATTTGAGCCAGAATCCGAAACTGAAATTGTTTTAGCTGAGGCCTGAAACAGAATCTAAACCTGTCAAACCAATTCCAATTCTAAAAGCAATTCCAACGAGCAGCCGCCTGGAAAGGAAACTGAAAATCAGACAGCACAAGGCATAAAACTAAAACAAAAATATTCAGCTTTCCGCCTAAAACTGAATCCGAAACTGAAACTGAAAGTGAATAGGCCGTCTGAAACATCACTGCCGATAGGAGACGGGTTGAAGTGCTTTCGTGTAGCTGCTGGGACTCGCTATGTTATACGCAAAAGTCCTCGCAAAACTGTTGCAAATGCAAATGCAAATGCAAATGTTGCAAATTGGTAAAATCGTAAATGAAAACGAGTTCGCCTAGTATAGGCATTATTTGAAAACTCTCGTTGAGTAAATGGTCGGCTCGGCTAAGTCATAAAAACTGAAGGAAGATACCGCTTAATAGTTTGCAACGCTTAATAATGTGCAAAAGCTGAGGTACAGGTCTGAAACCTTTAAAGAAGATTCACAGAAATGAAACAAAACTGAGATTTGACATTTTTAATTAGTGTGTTCAATTGGATCCTCAAACGAAAGCTCGATTTACGAAATAATGTTCACTAAATAAATACTGACAGTTCTGGTGCAGAGGAGCCTGAGCATCTTGACGCGCCTGCTACCATCAGTATATTTACATAAATTAAGTAGTTAGTTTATGACTCCCTATTCTTGAAGATTTTAACGAGTAAATTCTGGTCACTGTGAGAAACTGGCATATTAAGCCCGGTTCAAGATGAAGTGCTTTGTGCTTTGTGCTCTGTTTCCTGTGCTTTGTGCTTTGTGCTCTGTCTCCTGTGCTTTGTGCTTTCGTCTCCTGTGCTTAGTGCTTTGTGCTCGGGAGACAGTGCTTTGTGCTTTGTGCTCAGGATACAGAAAACAAATGATTCATGATGAGAAACACTACATCAAAATCACAGGTCACGGAAGCAAGTTTCGAGGGTATTCAAAATATTGATATTTAAAAAAAACGTTAATAGGACGACTGTATTGACGTTTTTAATAATATCATTTAATAATAACGACCATTAATAATAATTAAAAATACTTATTATAAATTACTTGATTAATTAAAGTTTTGCATGAAATTTTATTTATTTACGATAACTCATTCATGATAATTATTAAATACTTATGCTCTCGAAAATTAAATTTTTAATTTTTGTCGTGCTTCGTCCAAATAAGTTAGCATTGGGGATACTGTAGTGCTCATGTGACGTCCAGTTTCAGTTTTCGACCAATCAGCATGGAGCAAGGTTTGTTTTGATTGGAAAGCACTGAAAGCACAACTCACAATGTTTGACATTGTCAAACATTCCCAAAGCACACCAAAAGCACAAAAGCACAGAAAACCATGATGAGCCGGGAAAGCACAAAGCACAAAGCAATGTGCTTTTCAAAACCATCATGAATCGAGAAAGCACAAAGCACAAAACACAAAGCACACCATCGTGAACCGGGCCTTAGATATTTTTGATGAACCAATTAAACATAGATAAGCGACGTTTGAACAAGATTTATCAAATCTACAGCCAAAATCTGTGTTCTTGCTACGATATGGAGAACATACCGACCTCGGGACAACTTTAGATTTGGCTAGGAAGCCATTAAGTTTTCAGAAAGTGCGAAAATTGCACTAGTTTTCGCGCATCACATTAATTTCCCTACGGTATGACGTATGAGAGCAAACCAAGAATTTGTCCATTCACCGTAGCCCAGTGCGAGTTTTCAAGCAGCCCAAAAAGTATAGTTTCTGAGTTTGTATTCTGAACAATTTCATTACAGCTTTTCTAAGTTAGTGTTCCGACTTCATCAGTTTAAAGTGTTAATCCCTATCTCAGCGGGATGAAACTAAGTCGGGACAAAGCCACTGCAAGTAATGAACAGTGACTAATGTAATAATTTATCCAAGTATTACCTATCTAATTACCAGCAAATCTTACTGACTACGATCACCAGGACAAATTAAATAAATTGTTATAATGTTAGAACAATAAAAACCACACCATTAAATCACACCAAGTCATAGAACAGCACAAACAGAAGACACTTACAACTGAGTTACTGGATCAAGTCTAAGCTCATAATTTTACTTATCAAGACGGAAAGCTACACAACGCAGTAACGATTAGTTTCAGTATATGTTTTGAAATTTGCATTGCAAAACTTTAGTTTTAGTTGATTCTCAATAGAATAGAATCAATCAACGTCGAAGAGATCCTGCTTAAGGTGGTGGTGTCCTTTTGTGCAGTGCATTTGTCGTGATTTTTTTGAAACGCTATAACTTTCGCAATTTTGAGAGTTGGAAAGAGCTTTATACATCGTTTTAAAGCTTAGAATCTGCAGATTCACATCAGCTTGTAAAACCAGCAAAATCAGCACTAAACTAGCAAAAATGTTCTGACATGCTGACATCTGACAGGCTAAATATAGACGAAAAATTTTTGAACATGGATTTCTCAAAACTGTGCAATCGGCCAAAATTTTTTCTTGTGCCATGGTATGAAGGACATATGGGCCGAGGGACATTTTTTTGGATTTGGCTCAACAAGCCCCAATACTCCAGAAAATCCGGCAAACGTGTGAAATCAATTTCGCAACTTTGTATTCAGTTTTCTCGCAACTGGAGACGTTTTAACTCAAACCCAGAAAAATGTCCCTCCGCAATAGTGCGAATTTTCATTCTGGCAAAGATCACGCGAATCCATTGGGTAGTTTTTGAGAAATCGCTGTTTAAAACAAAATAAACGCTGTTTTTGCCAAAATGGTTTTTCGGCCAAATCTCTAGCTTAAAGCAACGAATCCCAGCTAATAGGCACTGATAAAATGGGCAATTTGACCGCGTATTGATTGAGTATAAATAACCGAAAATTGTTCGTAGCATTTAGCAGTTATTTTTGAAAAAACTGATTTTTTCGAAAATGGCCGTTTTTTGACCCCAAAAATCGTTTTTGGCTTATACTGACTTAACCCTGAGAGATAGCTCAAAGGTTGTAAAAGCAAAAATATTCGTTTTTGTACCCTCTTTCCATCCATAACAACCAATCTGATGTATCGATTACCTACTGAGAGTATTATGCCAAAAATCGAAAATTTCTTATCTTTTCTCCTAAAAATGCGGGACTGGTCCGAGAATGTTAAAGAGCACCAAAATAGCATATTTGGAAAGTTTCATCTACTTTCATAAAGAATTGTAGCCTGTAGGGTCAAATTTACACAAAAGGAAACCACCACCTTAAGTTGATTATGGATTGTTGCTAAATTTATTCAGTATAAACAATAGCACATAAAAAGTAAGGGTATGCCAAGCCAATGCCATTAGGTATAGGTACACTCTCTGTTATCATAGCGAAACCTATGCCCTGTTCGCCTACGGCTGACCCCTTCCCCCGCAAATCAGACCCTAGTAATCCTCCGCAAATCAATCATTACCTGGTCGAACTCGTTTAAACTGGTCAAACAATTTAAAATTTGAAATTCACACTGTAATGTGTTTAAGGTGGTGGTATCCTTTTGTGCAGTGCTTTTGCGGTGATTTTTTTGAAACGCTATAACTTTCGCAGTTTTGGGAGTTGGAAAGAGCTTTATACATCGTTTAATCTGTACATTCATATGAGCTTACGAAACTGTCAAAATTAGCAAAAAAATTGCAATCATTTTGTGACAAACTGACATCTAACAGGATGAATATAGACCAAGAATATTTGAACATCGAATTTTCAAAACTGAAGAATCGGCCAAAAGTTCTTTTTGTGCCATGATATGAAGGACATATGGGCCGAGGGACGATTTTTTGGATTTGGCTCAGCAAATCTTAACGGTCGAGAAAATCGGTCAAATCCACGGTAGCACAAAATTTCGCAACTTCTCGTTGAGTTTTCTTGCTACTCGATACGTTTTAGGCCAAACCAAGAAACAAGTGCGAAACCAGCAGAAGTGCGAATTTCGACACTGCCAAAAATCTCCGGAATCCGTCGAGTAGTTTTTGAGAAATCGATGTTCGAAACAAAATAATGCCAAAATTTTGCCAAAATGGTTTGTTTTTCGACCACATCTCTAGCTTAAAGCAATAAAGTCTTTCTAATAGGCATTCATAAAATGTGCATTTGAACGCTGCATCGATTGAGTATAAATAAGCCAACTTTGTCCTTAACATGTGGCAGTAATTTTGAAAAAACTGATTTCCTCAAAAATGGCCATTTGTTGACCCTCAAAACAGTTTTTTGCTTATTTTGACCAAGAGTACATAATGATAAGAGTGTGACACTAAGCCTAGTCTCTGTTATCAGAGCAAAAACTATGCTCTGCACGCTAACGGCCCCCCCCCGCAAATTAGACCCATGTCATCAAAGAAATTTGTGCGCTATGTTTGTGTTCTAAAGCTCGCAACAGACGCACATTGAACCAACTGAGTAGTTGTGTTTTCGTGTTTCTAACGTGTTAACGTGTTTCTAAGTCCAAAATAAGATCAATATTCAGTCAGAAAGTCCATAAAACCACTAAAAACGTGTATTTCCCATAATAACAAACAGTTTAAGCTAAAAATTTAGACTTGAAAAATTTTGCAAAAATTACCCTAAGATCCTGGCTTTTTCCTAGGCAAAAATTTCTGGAGGGGGGGGGGGCTCGGATTTCTGGGAGGCATAGGTGTGTTAGGGGGGGGGGGTGGGGGGGACCCCTCCCCCCAAATGGAGGGGTCGCCGACCCCCCCCCCCCTAAAAATTTTTTCCTACCCCTCCCCCCAAATCGATTTTTTCAGACCCCTCCCCCCTAAAAATTTTCTAACCCCTACCTAAATTTTTGAAAATTTTTAGCCAAAAATTCGAAATTTTTCCAAAAAATTCCAAAAATTTGCGAAAAATTGCTAGAATTCGCTTAATTAAGCTAAAAATCGTTAAAAATAGCTGTAAATTGAGAAAATTTTTCAATTTTTTAACGAAAAACCAATTTTTCGCCGACCCCCCCCCCCCTCGAAAATATTTCTTACCCCTCCCCCCAAATCGACTTTTCGCGACCCCTCCACCCCCTTTTTTCGCCAAACCACCTCCCTAATTGTTTCAGAACCCCCACCCCCACTTTTTTCGCCAGCCACACCTATGCTGGGGGGGGAGAAAAATTTTTTAGAAAAATGTCTAAAAATAGCTATTTTTTGCTGCTGAGCTAAAAAATTGACTATTTTTAACTTAAATTAAAACTTAAAATAGCTAAAAATGGGTAAAAATCCGGCGTAATTTTAAAAATTTCCCTCAAAACCCTATTTTTCTGGGCACTTTAGGGTGGGGGGGGGGGGGGTTCTGGGCATAGTTTCCCTGGAAATTCTGGCTGAGGGGGGCAAGCTTCGAAAATTTGGGGGTCGACCCCCGAAATGTGATGGGGAGTACCCCCCCGAACCCCCCCCCCAAATTCGTATCTCAGAAAATCGAAAAAATAGGCTAAAACAGCAAAATTGTCTGTATTCTAACGCTTTTTTTGTCAAAACAAGGCTTGTTTTTATCGTTTTAGGCGTTTTTGCACCGTTTTAAACCGATTTTAAGCCAAAATTTGAGAAAAAATTTCAAAAAATGACCATTTTTTAGCAAAATTTAGCTAACTTTTTGGCCCCAAAAAGTGCTGGGGGGGGGGGGGTTCGGGGGGGGTAACCAAAAGTGGGGGGAGGGATTGTCAAAAAATCTGGGAGGGGGTAAAGTTGGTCGAAAATTTTGGGGGGGGGGATACCCCCCCCCAAACCCCCCCCTAGGGAAACTATGGTTCTGGGCATAGGTGTAACGGAGATTTGGGGTGGGGGAGGCTCCCCCCCCCAACATTTTCTGGGGGGGCCCCTCTGGCGACCCCCCCCAACCTCCCCCCAAAAAAATTTTTCATTTTTTATGCCAAAAATCGCATTTTCAGCCGTTTCTAATGATAAAAACATCTAACCATAAAGTAATTTTAACATTAAACAGTAGTTTTAAACTCAAAAACTTGATTGCCAACATGCTTCCAAGTCCAAAATAAGGTCAATATTGAGTCATAAGCTCCATAATACAGTTAAAAACGTGTATTTCTCATAATAATAAACAGTTTAAGCCAAAAATTTGGACATTTTTGAAAATTTTGTCAAAATTTACCCTAAAAATACCCAATTTTTGGCCATTTTTCGCGCCTTCGGCGCGCCTCCCCCCCCCCCCCCCGTTGGGGGAGGAGGACGTCCCCCCCCCAAAAGTTTTGGGGGAGGGTTGAAAAAAGGCTTGGGGGGGGGCTACCCCCCCAACCCCCCCACCTTACACCTGTGGTTCTGGGGAGGGGGGAAGGCCCGAATCCTGGGAGGGGCGATTCTGGGGGGGCGACCCAAGTCTGGGGGGGGAACGGATTTCTGGAGGGGGCCCCCTGTAGGAAGAGAAACCCAATTTTTGGCCAATTCTTCGCGCCTTTGGGGGGCCCAAAATTTTTGGGGGTGGTTTGGAAAAATGGCTGGGGGGCCAATTACACCTATGACGGGGGGCCGCACCTCACCCCCCCACCCCCACGCCACCCCCCCCCCCACTAAAAATAAGCCACCCACGAATCTGAAATCCGTTCTTCGATTCAGACCTTGACCTACTTTTGCAAAATTTTGCAAAATTCACCATAAAAACACCCTATTTTGACCAATTTTCGCGCCTTGGGCATCGTTTTAGGCGTTTTTGCACGGTTTTAAAGCGATTTTAGCCAAAATTTGAGAAGTGTTTCAAAAAATTTCAAAAAGCAAAGGGGTGGAGAATTTTGGGGGGGATACCCCCCCCCCCGCATAGTTTCACCAGGGGGGGGGGGGGGGTTGGGCATAGTTTCACCGGAAATTTGGGGCGGGGAGGGGTAAATTTTTGAAATTTGGTGGTTGACCCCCGAAATGTGATGGGGGTACCCCCCGAACCCTCCCCAAAATTCGGACCTCAGAAAATCGAAAAAATGGCCTAAAAATGCAAAATTTTATGTATTTTAACGCTTTTTTCGTTAAAACAAAACTTGTTTTTATCGTTTATCGTTTTAGGCGTCTTTGCACGGTTTTAAAGTGATTTTAGCCAAAATTTGAGAAAAATTTTTCAAAAAATGACCATTTTTGGGAAATTTTAGCCAACTTTTTGGCTCCAAAAAGTGCTGGGGGGGGTTCGGGGGGTACCAAAAAGTTTGGGGGGGGTAAGCAAAAATTTGGGGGGGGGGGGGTAAATGCATAGTTTCACCGGAAATTTTGGTTGGGGGGGGTAAATTTTTGAAATTAGGTGGTTGACCCCCGAAATGTGATGGGGGGTACCCCCCGAACCATCCCCAAAATTCGGACCTCAGAAAATCGAAAAAATAGCCTAAAAACGCAAAATTTTCTGTATTTTAACTCTTTTTCGTCAAAACAATGCTTGTTTTTATCGTTTTAGGCGTTTTTGCAGGTGTTAAAACGATTTTAAGCCACAGTTTAGAAAAAGTTTTTCAAAAAATGACCATTTTTGGCAAACTTTCGCTAACTTTTTGGCTCCAAAAAGTGCTGGGGGGGTACCAAAAAGTTGGGGGAGGGTAAGCAAAAAATTTGGGGGGGTAAATGGGGGTCGAAAATTTTTGGGGGGGGACACCCCCCCCCCCCCCCCCCCCCCCCCCTGGTGAAACTAGGGTAAATGGGGGTCGAAAATTTGGGGGGATACCCCTCCCCTGGTGAAACTTTGGGGTTGGGGGCATAGTTTCACCGGAAATTTTGGTTGGGGGGAGTAAAATTTTTAAATTTGGTGGTCGACCCCTGAAATGTAAGGGGGGGGGGGGTGGGTACCCCCCCCCAAATTCGGATCTCAGAAAATCGAAAAAATAGGCAAAAAATGCAAAATGTTTTGCATTTTAACGCTTTTTTCGTCAAAACAAGGCTTGTTGTTATCGTGTTAGGCGTTTTTGCACGGGGTGAAAGCGATTTTAAGCCAAAATTTGAGAAACATTTTTCAAAAATGTCCATTTTTTAGCCAAATTTAGCTAACTTTTTGGGTCCAAAAATCGCTGGGGGGGTTCGGGTCGGGGGGCAGCCAAAAGTTGGGGCAGGGTAAGCCAAAATTTGGGGGGGGGGTAAATGGGGGTCGAAAATTTTGGGGGGAATACCCCCCTGGTGAAACTATGGTTGGGGGGATTCCCCAAAAGTTTCGACCCCCATTTACCCCCCCCCCCCCCAAAATTTTTGCTTACCCTCCCCCAACTTTTTGGTATATACCCCCCCAACCCCCCCCAGCACTTTTTGGAGCCCAAAAGTTAGCTAAAATTTGCCAAAAAATGGTCATTTTTTGAAAAATTGTTCTCAAATTTTGGCCTAAAATCACTTTAAAACCGTGCAAAAACGCCTAAAACGATAAAAACAAGCTTTGTTTTAACTAATATGAATTTAACTAATGTAAAATACAGAAAATTTTGCATTTCTAGGCCATTTTGTCGATTTTCTGAGGTCCGAATTTTGGGGGGGGTAACCCCCCCATCACATTTCGGGGGTCAACCACCAAATTTCAAAAATTTACCCCCCCCCCCCCAACCAAAATTTCCTGTGAAACTATGCCCCCCGCCCTGGTGAACTATGGGGGGCCCCATAGTTTCACCAGGAGGTTGGGGGGTACTCCCATAAGTGTAAGGCGGGGTGGGGGGGGTAATGGCCGAAAAATGTTTTTTGGCATTAGAAACCGCTGAAAATGCGATTTTTGGCATAAAAATAAAAAATTTTTTGGGGGAGGGTCGGGAAGGGTCCTGGGGGGTTGGGGGGTCTTCAGAGGGCCCCCCCAGAAAAAGTTGGCCCCCCCTCCCCCACCCCAAATCTCCGTTACACCTATGGGTACTCCCCCCAAATGTTCGACCCCCTTTGCCCCCCAAATTTTCGACCCCCTTTGCCCCCCAGCTTTTGGCTACCCCCCCCCCCACTCAGCACTTTTTGGAGCCAAAAAATTAGCTAAACTGTGCTAAAAAATGGCCATTTTTAGAAAATTTTTTCTCAAATTTTGGCTTAAAATCGTCTTGAAACCATGTAAAAACGTCTAAAACGATAAAAACAAGCCTTGTTTTGTCGAAAAAGCTTTAAAATATATACAGAAAATTTTGCGTTTTAGGCCATTTTTTCGATTTTCTGAGGTCAGAATTTGGGGGGTCCCCCCCCCGTCACATTTCGGGGGTCGACCACCAAATTTCAAAAACTTACCCCCCTCCCAACCAAAATTCCCGGTGAAACTATGGGCCCCCCAGGAAATGTTGGCACAGGAAGAACTTTGGTGGGTAAAATCGTTGTAAATTGCTGCGCAAGATACAACGATTTTTACCACGGAATTTTAATGAAATTTTAATATTTTTTAATGGATTTACAATGATTATATCCGTTTTTACCGTAAGATTTTTACGGACTTGCTATGGTTTTACATGGGTTTTTAGGTAATCTTACACTTTAGGAGGGGGTAAAAAGGTTTTTGGTGGAAAATATTCAACCAAATTTGGCGAAAATTTACCTACGTGGGTTTTTGAGGGTGGCGGTTTCAGTAAAAATATAAATTTTAATGTAGCTCTCAATCCGCGGCCTCTATGGCGCCGAACCCGGTTTTCGGGAGGTGAGCCCGTGGAAAATTTTTTTATTTGAAGGCGGATCTTAACACAAATGACTTGTAGGAGGTTTTTGGGTGGAATTCAAATTTGAGGTCAGTTTTACTGTCCGACCAACCAATTTTGCTCTGGCGACCCTCCACTACGTGGTTCCGACCCCGTGGGAAAATTTTTTATTTCTCCCCAGAATTTGAGGAAAACCGACTACAGGGGGTTTTCGGGACGCTGAATCCAAATTTGAGATTTGTTTCACTGTAATTTAAAGTTTTTCAGAATTTAAAAATATTTTATTTATGAATATTTTAAAAATTGCATAAATTAGTGAGTGGTTGTATAAACGGCAGGGTACGAGGGAAAACGTGAGGATTGGCGTGATGCAAAAACAGTCCTCAAATTCGGATTCAGCGTCCGCGAAAACCCCCTGGAGTCGGTTTTCCTCAAATTCTGGGGTGAAATAAAAATTTTCCCACGGGGTCGGAACCACGTGGTGGAGGGTCGCCAGAGCAAAATTGGATGGTCGGACCGTAAAACTGACCTCAAATTTGAATTCTACGCACCCAAAAGCCTCCTACAAGTCATTTCTGTTAAGATCCGCCTTCAAATAAAAAATTTTCCCACGGGCTCACCTCCCGAAAACCGGGTTCGGCGCCATAGAGGCCGCGGACTGAGAGCTACATTAAAATTTGTATTTTTACTGAAACCGCCACCTTCGAAAACCCCCGTAGATAAATTTTCGCTAAATCTGGTCGAATATTTTCCATCAAAAACCTTTTTACCCCCTAAAGTGTAAGATTACCGGTTTTCATACGTATTTACAATAATATTACCACGTTGTAAAGTTGTGGTAAATCTGTTGTAAAATCGTTGTAAATGAAGTTTGACCATTTACAATGATTTTACCACTTTTACAACGAATTTACAACGTCTTTATAACGATTTTACCACGTTGTACAATAGTCGTAAATGTTTATCCCTTTGGAAGAAGTCTACGTATATAAAAAATCGGCAAATTGTCGCTAAAAATTGAAGTGTGTTAAAATTGGAAAGTTTTTTTGCAAATTCAGGTGAAAATTGCCAAAAGTTTGGATTTCCCAGAAAAAGGTCGCCAGATTTCAGAGTCGGCCCCTCCTCCAACAAATCCTGGCGCCGCTATTGTTCCCCTTCCCCATCATCCCCCCCTAAACAGCAAACACACCTGTGGCGGATTGGCCATAGGTGTAAGGTGGGGAGAGGGGGGTGGACGACGTCCGCCTCCAAGCATTTTTAATTCCCCCCAGAAATTTTGGGGAGGGGACGTCCCCCCAACTGAGGGAATTGGCAAAAAATATGCTATTTTATTTTTGCAAAATTTTGCCGATTTTTTATAAAATCTCATGTATATAATTTCTTGAAAGGCTGAGGAAATTGTCACTTATGTAACATAGGGGCCCGATACTCCAAAGGGAGGGGCCCAAATCGCAAAGGAGGGGGCCCGGGCCCCTCCCCCGGCTCCGCCACTGGGTAGCCCCCCCCTCAACCATTTTTTTCAACCCTCCGCAGAAATTTTTAATGGGGCGTCCGCGAAAATTGGCCAAAACTAGGGTACATATAATATATTTTTAGGGTAAATTTTGCAAACATTTTCTAAAAAGTCCAAATTTTTGGCTTAAAGTACTTGTTAATGCTAGAAATATGCGTTTTTCATTTGTTTTTTGGACTTTCTGAGAGAATATTGACCTTATTTTGAACTTAGAAACATGTTTACAATCAAGTTTTAGAGTTTAAAACCACTTCTTAATGTTAAAATTACTTCCTGGTTTGATGTTTATTATATATATACGTAGTATTACAAATGAAATGCGATTTTTGACATAAAAATTGAAAACATTGTGGGGGAGGGTTGGGGGGTCTCCAGAAGGGGCTTCCCAGAAAAGCTGGGGGAGAAGCCCCCACCCCACCCCAAATCTCCGTTACACCTATATATGGTTCCGACCACGTGGAAAAATTTTTTATTTCCCCCAGAAATTACCGGCCCCAGGGGGTTTTGGTTTTGGGGACGCTGAATCCAAATTTGAGGTTTGTTTTACCATAATTAATTTTAAAGTTTTTCAGAATTAAAAAATATTTTTAAAAATTATATATATGCATGTATATATATTTTTAAAATTGCATAAAATAGTGAGCGCCGGGTGTAACCACGGAGTGGAGGGTCGCCGGAGCAAACGTGGTTGGTCGGACAGTAAAACTGGCCTCAAATTTGAATTCTTTGGGCCCGAAAACCCCCTACAAGTTATTTTTGTTCAGATCCACCTTCAAATAAAAAAATTTTCCTATGGTCGAGGCTGGGCTCACCTCCCGAAACCGGGTTCTATCGGAGCCATAGAGGCCGCGGATTGAGAGCTACATTAAAATTTGTATATATTTTTACTGAAACCGCCATCCTCGTAAACCCCTGTAGTCAAATTTTCGCTAAATTTGGTCGAATGTTTTCCATCAAAAACCTATATACCCCCTAAAGTGTAAGATTAACTAAGCGAAGTCCGTAGTGAGTATATATATATAACAACAACAACAACAAAAAAGGTTTATTCAGTAAAATAACACTAATTAGTGATAAAACATTACTGAACAGGATTACACAGAGTTGACAACAACTGCTAAAGTGTATCCAAGGAAACAGTCAGGTAAAATTTGTACTGTCAAATACATATACAAATGCATGCAGAAACCACTAATATACTTTACAAAATGCCTTAAGGTTAACAGTTTTAAGCTTGGTCTTGAACGCTTGTAACGATGTTAAATTCACAAGTTCAGACGGCAAACTATTCCACATTTTGACAACCCTACTGCCGAAAAAAGTTTCTTTGCATCCTTGCGAAACTTTGGAACACCCAACATAAAGTTATGACCCCTTAAACCTCTGTTATGCCTGTAGGTAAAATAGTCCGAAAAGTTGATATTGTCTAAATTTCTAACAATCCGAAAACATTGAAAAAGGTCAGCTCTAATTCTTCTCAACTCGAGACTGTCTAGTCCGAGAATTTTAAGTCTTTCACTGTATGACGTCCCCGCCATTTTCAATTTTGGTCCGGAGTTGTCCGCGGGTCGGTTTTGGGGTGGGTCGACTATTTTGGGTTACCCTGGTCGAAGTCGGCAAAAATTGTATTTTTTGGCGTATTTTGCATGGTGAAACGCTAAAGGTTTATCCCTGGAGATATCTTCATCCTGTCACAGGACGTGGGGTGCCGGTGCTCATCCCCGGATTTTCAGCCGTAGAGCCAGGAGTGTCACCTCAAATGATGACTGCATCCTTGGAAGGGGGGCCGGCCCTTCTGCACAGACTCCTGTTACCTTCCCACCGTAGTGATACCCATTTACCGACCAGTTAAGGATGGATAGCTGGGTTGGCTAGAGCCGAGAAAGCTTCGTGATCTCCGGGGATCGAACCACCGACCGCAAGATCGGCAACTCTGACCAGCGCCGTAGACCACTCGGCCATCTCGACTCGATTTGGGCTAAAAATAGACATTTTTAGAAATAAATCTCCGACGATGCCGAAATTTGCCTATTTTTGGCTAAAATTTGGACACCCAAAAAATCCGAGAGGAAGCAAAAATTCCGGGTAGTGGCGATTTCGGGGGGAGACATTTTCGGGGGAAAATCAATTTCGGGGGGCCCGCCCCTCCCCTGTAAAAAATATCCTGTTAGGAGGTGCCCCCACCCCCAGTATATAAACCCAGAAAGTGGGGGTGGATTGTTATAATAGCCCCCTCCAGTAAGCAGAGTTCTGATTTGGGATGAAATTTATGACGGTCTAGGAATTCTAAAAATATTGGCAGCTTGATTTACGTATCTTTTAACATTTTGATCATCTGTTTTGGAAAAGCTTATTTCACCTTCAGTCAATCAATACATATACAGGCGAAACACATATATAGGCGAAATTAAATTATTTTAGGATTTTGAGAACACCGGAAATTTCAGACCATTTATATATGTCCACATTATCTGCTATGATGTTTCCGCCTTGAAGGAATTTTTTCTGGAAAATTGTTCTTGGAATGAAGTTTTGGTACTGCTGAGGATGTGCGTTTTATCACTGGCAATTCCGTCAAATTTCCCTGCTTTCTGAGATGGAAGTAGTCCGCTCTGTCGACGTTGTTCGGGCCATTTTCCGAGAGACCCTCCCCCAGAAACACGTCGTCTATGCCTTCGCCTACGGGTCCGGAGTCTATCAACAGGCGGGGCAGACGGCCCAAATCGCCCAGCGAAACATGGTGGACTACGTTCTGGCCGTCTCCGATTCCAGGCGCTGGCACGATCTAAATATCCGACAAAATCGGAGCCACTATTCGGCCGTTCGCTGGGCCGGTCCGACCCGTCTGGCCCAGTTTCAGGACACCTACTCCGCCTTCTGCTACTGCAACACCCTCGTCCCAGTCCCCGCCCATCACTGTCGGATCAAGTACACGGTGATCTCCCTGGATCACCTCCTCCGAGATCTCCTGGACTGGGAGACCCTCTATCTGAGCGGACGTCTTCAGAAACCCGTCCTGGAGGTTCATCGGGACCCGGAGCTCTGGGCCTCGACTGACCTCGCCTCCGGTCTTCGACTTAACCTCCAGTCTGCCCTCCACGCGGCCCTCCTGCTTCTCCCGGAGCGATTTTCGATTGAGCGTCTGCTGACCACTCTGGTCTCCCTCTCCTATCAGGGGGACTTCCGGATGCGATTCGGGGAGGATCGGTCCAAGATCCAGAAACTGGCCCAGGCCGGCCGAGAGGGTCTCCTCCAGATGTATCTTCCTCTCTTGGAAGCCAAGTCGGAGCTCGTCAGTCTTCAGGGATCTCAGGTGGGTGTCCTGTTATTTTTCGATCAATTTTGAATTTTTAGCACAATTTTTTCTTTTCTCTGTCTATGGATTTTTCTAAATACTTTGTTTTTCTCCTGCTCCGTCTCGCGGAGGGGGTACGGTGCGCAAAAAGTTCAGCTTTCGGGATGATGCTAATTTTTTGTGAACAACTACCAAAAATAGCGAATTTTACATGAGAAATCGCTAAATCAACAAAAACGCCTGGATTTTGCCTAAAAATAGACATTGATTAAAGAAGTGTTTTAGAACATGGGTTTTTTCTCTCTGAGATTTGGTTTAACAATTGGTCTATTTTCCACTAAGATTTGTACACTTAGGGATCGCATGAGTTCTGTGCGATAGCTGTTGAAAAACGTGTTCTTCGAGTGGTAGTCCATATGTATGACTAGGGATGCACCGGGTGTCGGTGGTCAGGCCCAGGTCTCGACCGCGGCCAAAAATTAGCAAAATGATTTCATTTTTGACATTTTTGACCAAAATTTGAAAATTTCGAAAGGCAAAAAGTGCTACAAACGTGCTTTAAAAAGTGCTTTGTTCTCCCACCGATTTTAATGAAAACAACGATAGTAACCTTAGTATATCAGAAAATATTGCAAAATTTCAGTTGTCAAGACTATTTTTGAAAATTTTCGACCTCAAATTTCCGGGTCCGGTAGTGGTAGCAGTGCATCCCTGTATGATTAATCTAAAGTCTGACCAAAAATGTAGGGAGCGAAATTGTTTTGTTTATACTGAACTACCGGTACATTTTTGCTGCAGCAATGTCTATATATATTTTCTGAACCGTCATGGCATGAACTTACTTTTGGTTGAAAAAAATTTTAACAAATAAATTCAACAAAAGAAGCCGATTTTTTAAGTTTTGAAAGTTCAGTAGGAACCAGGAACTAGCCGTTCGGTGGAAAATTAGCCCATGTCCCAGACAGGAGATTTTTCGTAAAAATAGCTATTTTTAGCTTAAATCCTGGCATTTTTGAGCACTTTTTGAGTTTCACCATGCAAAATACGCCAAAAAATACCATTTTTTGGCTCAGTTTTGCAAACAAATCTTCCGCCCCCCGGGCCCGGGGGCCCCCCCGGGAAGCCCCCCCCCCCGGAAAAAAATCCCTAAAAAATACCCTGGTCCCAGACATATTGAATTCCGAATATCAGCTGATTTCGTCAAAAATTGCGGTAGTTATTCAATTTTTTCGATTTTCAAAAACCTTTGATCTTTGCCGCTTTTCCAACTTTGACTGGCCATTACTCGCGACTCACTCAATGCAAAAAAATTTAATTGGATTTTCAGGACCGGTTCCGTGTCAGCTTTCATGTGATATATGTGGTTTTTCAAAATTTGAAAATCGATTTTTTCGAAAAATATATACCACTTTTTGACCCAAAATTTCGACAATGCGAATCCAGCAAAAGTGGGTACAAATAACATTATCGTAAAGTTTAATCTGAGCTGAATCCAACGATATAAAGTTTCTGTGGCTACGGCTTAAATTGCCCCAGCAACGAATTTTTAAACAATTTCCTATTTCAGCTGATTTTTGACAAGTGCTATATTGTGCATTGATTTGCCGCCGCAAAGTGAAATTGTTTAAAAATGCATTGCGGATGCATTATAAGTCGTAGCCACGAAAGTTATATCGTTGGATTCAGCTCAGATTAAACTTTATGATAATATTATTTTTTCACACTTTTGCTGGAAATTTGTCGAAATTGTCGAAATTTTGGGTCAAAAAGTGGTATTTTTCAAAAAAATCGATTTTCAAATTTTGAAAAACCACATACATCACATGAAAGCTGACACGTAAGCGGTCCTGAAAATCCAATTAAAAATTTTTGCATTGAGTGAGTCGCGAGTAATAGCCAGTCAAAGTTGGAAAAGCGGCAAAGATCAAAGGATTTTGAAAATCGAAAAAATTGAATAACTATCGCAATTTTTGACGAAGTCTGCTGATATTCGGGATTCAATATGTTTGGGACATGGGCTAATTTTCCACCGAACGGCTAGTTCGTGGCTTCTACTGATCTTTCAAAACTTAAAAAATCGGCTTCTTTTGATGAATTTTAATTTTTTAAAAAATTTTTCAACCAAAAGAAAGTTCTTGCCATGACTGTTCCGAAAATATATACATTGCTGCAGCAAAAATGTACCGGTAGTTCAGTATAAACAAAACAATTTCGCTCCCTACATTTTTTGGTCAGACTTTAGTTTTGGGTGCAGCTTACTGGGTTTATTTTAGGCGAAAAAAGGGGGGAGTGATGGGAGCCCCCAGCCACTAGTGGGGGGAGTGGTCCTACAGTGGGGGTGAATAAAATGGTCTAAAAATGCCAAAGATACAGTAGCCTGCTTTCTGCATAATATACTGCTACAACTAAGCTTAAAAGTGCTCAAACATTAAGTTTGAGCGCCAAAAGAGATTTTTGACCAAACAATTCCGGCAAAGACAGAAGCTTTTAGAAAATTTTGACCAAAAATTCTTAAAATTTGGCATTTTCTGGGCACCTTGTGGTGAAAGGCACCTTTTGGGCTTCCCCCTTTTTTGGGGGAAGCCCAAAAAAGTGGGGCCCCTCCTAAAGTAAACCCAGGCTTAGAGAGCTGAAACATGTCTGTTTGGATTTTAAAATTTTCTTAATCTTCAGTGCTTGTGCGGTTCCTGCTTTTCTTTTGCATGCCGTCGTTTTTTCTACTTTATCTCAAACTTTCCTACCATGTTTTTGCCCTTCGTTTTCAAACATTTTCGTTTGCGTGTCGTGCAATGAAAATGTCAGTGCAAAGTTTGCTGTCCTTACGGTGCGACCTTGGGGAAATCGTTAACTCGGCGTCAACTTCAACCATTTGCAGCACACTTAATTTGACACATAGTCTGTTTAGTTGAACCCGTTGATTTAATTGGTATGTGCTCTGCCTCGGTTCATTTGGTTACTTTTGGCACGGATAATCAACATCTGACATTGTCACTCCAGACCAAGGATATGTAGCCTGGTTGGATGGCCCTGGTTAATCGACGGGTCTTTAGTAGCCTCTTTCTGAATCCATTATTTGAGAAAGCTTTGTGGCAGAGTGGCATGTGTACCACCGTTCATTGGAACTGCAACTCGGTCATGGTGTACAGCAAGAACATTGTTGTGTGAAAGGTTGAAATCAGGATTGTACGATGTGAAGAACAGTGTCCAGGGCGGGGATCGAACCACCGAGATTTGGATTAAGAGTAGAACGCTCTACCACTTGCGCCACTTCCCCGGACAGCGAGACTAGATAATTACACTGCATTAAACCTTCCTAGGTTTCTGATATTTAACAGTTGGCTTAAGTTTTTCTATACCACATCGTTTACTTTTCTTTTCTTAATGTTTATTTGTTTCTTCATTTGTTTTTAGATCTTCCAAGACCTGAGTCCGGCCGCCGTCCACCACCACCTGGAGCTCCTGCCTCGGACGGTCCTCTGGGGTCTCCAGGCGGCCTGGAATCGGCGTCATCGACGGACCTCCGACTCTGAGGAGATCCTCTTCGCCCTGGCTCGCCATCGGGACTCCCCGCTCCTCCTCGCGGCGGCCCTCCGGGACATCGTGTGGCGCTCCAGTGTCACTCAGACCCTCAAGAATGCCCTGACGGCCGGTCTCCGTCGCTCCTGGCTCTACGGGGCCCAGAAGGTGTGGAAATGGATCAAATCCAAGCCGCCCACGATTTCATCCTCATCGTCTTCTTCGACTTCTACGAAGTCTTGAGATGAAGAAAAATTAGTTGCCTCAAAGTTTTAGGGCTTGTGTTGTTTTTATAGATTGTAATCATGTTTGTTTTTATAGTTATTGTTTTCTTGTTAAGTATCCTGTTATTAAAGTAGCCTTCGTGTCGAATAGGTTAGGACTAAGTGAAATGTAGTTCAGCGTGAAGGTACCCACGACAACTTTCGCCATCAGCCTACTCGTAAATGAGTGTTGTACTAAGTGATAGGCGGTATTCTGCCACGAATAAGGGCCTCTGCGCACAGTGAACAGTTTTAAATTAAACTCTAATTTTGTGGTGGGTAGCAGTTAGTTACCGGGAAGTAAGGCATATGGCAAAAATTGGTAGGAAAGCCGGGAAATGTTTAATACTGCTTGTATAGCTTATAAATCGATTCAACAATACGTTTAAAGCTGAGCCCTAAACTTTGGAGAACTTAAATCCAGCGGCACAGGTGTACTTCCATTATCAAGGACTTCCCGTTGGGAGCAAGTGGTTTGGCAATTGGCATTTACGTACTACTTGATTCTTTTGTGGCTCATTGTTCTGAAAATCGATTGGTTGCCTGGAAAAGAACCAGCCATTAGCAGAAACTAGAATGAGTCTCCTAAAGTGCGGTTCAGATCTCTGTCCGTTTGCCCGTTTCTAGTTGTCCGTTTTAGTTGTTGTTTCATAGTTTTCCGTACTAGTCTGTTTTCCGTACTTTCATAGTCTGTTTGTCCATAACGGATGTCCGTTTACACTTCACCACTGGTCTTCTTTCCTGGTTGTCCGTAAGCAACAAAAATCAGTTCATAAAAGGAAATCTGACAAACAGAAAGCTAGGTATGAACTGATCTGTGAGTCCAGCACAGAGTTGGAAGTGGGTCACAATTTTTGATGTGATTTCGTCGACCCACTTCTTAAATTTGGACAATTTTGCATATTTAAGGTGGTGGTATCCTTTTGTGCAGTGCCTTTGTGGCGATTTTTTTGAAACGCTATAACTTTCACAATTTCGGGAGTTGCAAAGAGCTTTATACATCGTTTTAAAGCTTATTATCTGTGCATTCACATGAGCTTACAGAACTGGCAAAATTAGCAATAAAATCGCAGAAATTTTCTGACATGCTGACATCTAACAGGATGAATATAGACCAAAAGTTTTTGAACATCGATTTCTCAAACTGAAGAATCGGCCAAAAGTTCTTTTTGTGCCACGATATGAAGGACATATGGGCCGAGGGACGATTTTTTGGATTTGGCTCAGCAAGTCTTAACGGTCGAGAAAATCGGCCAAATGCACAGTAACACGAAATTTCGCAACTTCGCATTGAGTTTTCTTGCTACTCAATACGTTTTAGCCCAAACCAAGAAAAACGTCCCTCCGCAGAAGTGCGAATTTCGGTTCTGCCGAAAATCTTCGGAATCCGTCGAGTAGTTTTTGAGAAATCGATGTTCGAAACAAAATAATCGCAGTTTTGCCAAAATGGTTTTTCGGCCAAATCTCTAGTTTAATTAATGCATTAAAGTCCGGCTAATAGGCATTCATAAAATGTGCATTTGGACGATGTATCGATTGAGTAAACTAATCTAATTTTGTCCTTAACATGTGGCAGTAATTTTGAAAAAAACTGATTTCCTCGAAAATAGCCATTTTTTGACCCTAAAAACAGTTTTTTGCTTATACTGACTTAACCACTGGAGATAGCTCAAAGGTTGTAAGAGCAAAAATGTTCATTTTCGAGTCCTCTTTCCAGCTATGCCAACCAATCCCGTGTCTTGTCTACCTACTGGGAGCCTAAGGCCAAAAACCAAAACTTTCTTGTCTTTTGGCCTAAAAAACCGAGACTGGTCCCAGAATGTTAAAGAGCACGGAAATAGGTTATTTCGTAAGTTTTAGCCCTTTGCGTAAAGGATTAAAGCCGTTGGAGTCAAAAATGCCCGAAAGGAAACCAGCACCTTAAGTACTCTATAACATGCATCGAGCAAACTTAACGCTTTCAAAATGTACATAGTGAAGTATTAATATTTGCAAACAAAAATTTGGCGTTCACTGCTAACTTCATCAGATTTCTTCTTCGTTTTCTTTAGTTCTGAAAATGTTGTGATATCGCTAAGTGTTGGGACCTCGATCGGTCAGTAGAATCAGTTTTTAGGCAAAGTTTTGAAGATAAGATGAAGTCTATTTTCTTGTAGTAATTCCGTAAAGGTTCAGTTCATTCTTGTTAATTCTTTTACAGCTAAGTAGGAACTAACTACCACACGAGTGCTTATATAACATTGTCCACTCATAGCTTGGATATGATAGCAAACATACCATTTTAGCAGTTTATTTATGTCATACACTTTAGTAGTACCACAATAAAATTAGGAATGATCATTACTCTTTCAACTATGTCGAAATTTCAAGCTTGGCATTATATAATTATTAATTGGTAGCAGCTCACGCTCTTTACGGAAATATAGATTTGCAGGCTGTTGTAAGTAGTGTTGCCACGTTAGCGAAAAATCCGGGTCGGGCCGTTTATAGTGACCCGAGGCCCGGTCCGGATTTCGGCTCCGAAACAGGGCCGAAATCGGCCCGAATGGTCAAAATTACTGAAAAACTAGTTTCGATGTAGTTTTAGCGGATAATTAACATAAATGGTAGGAAATAAATGTGTAAAAAATATTATGCAAAAATAACATATTGGCTTAAACGTAGCAATGTCTGTTATAATCTAAAATACGCTTTTTATAACTGTAACTTCTTCTGTTTGTCTCTTGAATTTTTATAAACATCGTGTACAAAGAGCTACTCACCAATCTCGCTTATCGTTGAAAGCATTTCAATGAAATCGATTTAGGACATAATTCGAGACCGGTATCATGCTATAGCCGCGTAAAAGTGTCAAACCAACAACAATACTGGGTTTTAATCATTATTTGATATACATTGTGAAAATTCGGTGTTCTTGTATTCATTTATATTGATTTTACCTTTGGCCCGGAAACAGCCCCTGAAAAAATCCGGGCCGGTCCAATCGAATCTTGTCAACACTGATTGTAAGCTGTCAACATTCAAGTTCAGGATTGTTCAAGTCAGTCAACAGTTCAAGGATAAAGATATATTTTATCCTTGGATACAGTCTGTGGTCGGAGAAGTGGTACAGGAATTAGAAAATGATAACGATTCGTGTGTGGTAGAAGAAAATAATTTCAACTATTATGAACTGGAAAGGTTAAAAAATAAATTTGTAATTACATCTGTTGACAAGGCGTCACAAAATTATGCTTTTATTTGTAAAACCCTTTACAGGAAAATTTTGATTAATGAACTTGGTTTAAATAATAGACATGGTAATGACACTTATGAAGTATCGGGTCACAATAAGGAAACTATAATCAACGAGTTGTTGCAAAAATGCAAAGATTTTGGTTATAATATACAAGTTTCGGACAAAAAATTACCATTCATTCAACTTCTGCCAAAATTTCATAAAAATCCTATAAAGTTTCGTACAATTGTTTCCAGTAAAGTTGCTGTAACTAATAGCTTATCTAGAGATATTGGTTATTCTTTGAAGACAATTTTAAAAAGAATGAAGTCATACAGTAACACAATTGCTAGATGTAATGGAGGTTGTAATCCTTTTTGGATAGTTGATAGTAGTAAACCTATAGTTAATTGTTTACGACAAATTTCTATGCAAAACAAAGCAAAATCAGTTTATACTTTCGATTTTTCGCAGTTATATACAAATTTAAATCACGACAAAATTATTGAAGCAATAACTGCAATAGCTAAAATTGCTTTTGGACATAACCAAAGAAAATTAAATTTCGGTTTTAAATCAGCTTATTTCAGTGAAAACAAATCTAGTAGATGCGTAGACTATGAAACCTTTTGTGAAATGTGTAAATGGTTGGTAAATAATGCATATTTTTGTGTAGGTGGTAAAGTCTTTAGGCAGAAGATAGGTATCCCGATGGGTACAAGTTGTGGTCCTTTCTTAGCTAATCTTGTATTGTTTTACTACGAATTCAAATTTATTAAACTTTTGACTAATAGAAACTATTATAAAACTCTTGAACTACTTAAATATGTTTTTCGATATATTGACGACATAACGGTTATTAATGATGGCGGAATTTTCTTAGAACTTTGGAAACTCATTTATCCAGCGGATCTAGAACTGAACTTAGTAAATGATCATTTTTCACTAGCAGACGTACTAGATATAAAAATTAACATAGAAAATGTAAAATTTATAACTTCGGTTTTTGATAAAAGAAAATTTTTCTCGTTCAACGCTGTTAGTTTGCCAGAAATAGATAGCAATATTTCCAAATTCTGCTGTTACAACGTTTTTGCTAATGAAATTATCAGAATTTCAAATTTGTGTAGCAATTCTGATGATTTTTTAAAAACTTCTAGAGAAGTGTATCTGAAGCTTAAACAAAAGAATTATAAAACACGAAGCTTAAAACGCTACTTTTTGAAGTCATGTAAACACAACAATTTTAATAACCTTTTAGACAATTCACCATTAAATTCTTGGATACACATTTCTAAATAGACGTTTTTGTTTAGGTTTTTAATTTTGTCACACAATTCTTGTTTCATGTTTATGTGTCAATTAACTTTCACTAGTTTGAGGCGACCGGCGGCGAAACTAATTTTGGTATATTTTTTGGGGGGATTTTGTAAAAGTATTTAAAAAACTGAATTCCACACTCCTCCACTGATGAGCCGCGGGTGTGAGAATTGAGTCTGGTAGAGGTCGCATGCACTACTCATATAGTTTTAATGTTACGATATCTATGTATTGCCTAATACTTGTATTATTGGCAACAATCATGTATGAGCATTTTTATGTGTTTCTATGCTGTATTACAAGATGCCCTATCAAAATAATTGATATAGCTCCGGAAATAGGTAACATATAGTCGGGTATGTCCAAATACTTTTTCTTATTGTTTTCGCACAAACGGTTTGTCAATCAATGCAGAAGCATTAAAGGCTTTGCGTGGTAATGAAAAATTTATGCCAATGACTATGCCCGGGAGTAGTGTTGGGATTGGCCGAAAACTTCCATGGTTGGCTTGGCTTGGCTTGGCCGGAGTTTGAAGTTGGCCGGCCAATTGGCCGTTGGCTGTTTCTTGGCCGTAAGCTATTGGCCGTTCTTTAGCTATTTGTCAACGTTGGCGAGCTGCAATTTACTATTTTTATTCTTTCTACCGTGCTTAGTTAGGCGTCAACTTAATTAAACTTTATTTCAATGGTACAATTTACAATTTACAATATTTGTAAAATAGTTTTTCCAAACATTTAGCTCCAACCCGCGATAACTCTGTTTTAATTTTGCTGGAGGACCGCAATAAAGTGATGAGACGCTCACCGCCAGATAAATTTAAAAACTGCTTTGTTAGCACACTTAAAATTTGCATGCAATTAGCAAATTTAATTGTAAAATAACTCTAATAACGATAAAAATTGTCAACATCTAAGTGAAAATCTGTAGTACTGTATCTAATGTAACGGTTATACAGCAACATGCTTACGATATTATGCAGCAAAATTAAATTTTTCAACAAAGTTAACGCACAAGATGAGTAAATTTGAGCTTGGCCAGCACTCGGCCATTGGCCAGCCAACGGCCAACGGCCAGCCAGTTGGCCGTTGGCCGTTGGCCGTTGGCCGGCCAACGGCCAATGGCCGGCCAAGCCAACTGGCCCACATTTTCTCGGCCAACCGGCCAATGGCCGGCCAAGCCAACTGGCCGACATTTTCTCGGCCAACGGCCAATGGCCGGCCAAGCCAACTGGCCGACATTTTCTCGGCCAACGGCCAATGGCCGGCCAAGCCAACTGGCCGACGTTTTCTCGGCCAACGGCCAATGGCCGGCCAAGCCAACTGGCCGACATTTTCTCGGCCAACGGCCAATGGCCGGCCAAGCCAACTGGCCGACATTTTCTCGGCCAACGGCCAATGGCCGGCCAAGCCAACTGGCCGACATTTTCTCGGCCAACGGCCAATGGCCGGCCAAGCCAACTGGCCGACATTTTCTCGGCCAACGGCCAATGGCCGGCCAAGCCAACTGGCCGACATTTTCTCGGCCAACGGCCAATGGCCGGCCAAGCCAACTGGCCCACATTTTCTCGGCCAACCGGCCAATGGCCGGCCAAGCCAACTGGCCGACATTTTCTCGGCCAACGGCCAATGGCCGGCCAAGCCAACTGGCCGACATTTTCTCGGCCAACGGCCAATGGCCGGCCAAGCCAACTGGCCGACGTTTTCTCGGCCAACGGCCAATGGCCGGCCAAGCCAACTGGCCGACAGTAGTATAGTGTCCGGTTTTCGCACCTCACTCCCGGAGTCAATGACCTTTCGACCTTTCCTTCAGTTTTCATGTACTTAAGCTTATTCTAAACTACACCAATCTATTTCCATTCTTTAATCCCTTTCTTTCCCACCCTCTGAGTTCTTCCCCCGGGGCTTTGGACCCGGCGTCGTCCCATTACCGGCCGTTCTTGGGATTTTCAAACTTCTAACTTCAAGTGCTTATATATCCTTGGTGCAGCATCATCCAATCAGGTTTCATAAAATTTTCATAAGGAGTAATCTTTATGGCTTTCTAACCTCTTATTCGATTCTTTCCGTCCCTCTGAGTTCTTCCCCCGGGGCTTTGGGACCCGGCGTCGGCCCATTACCGGACACCTACCTACCTAAGCTAACTAATTCCTACGTATCTACCTAACCTAATCTATAATATACACTAACTTAAGCCCGGTCCTAG
>JASAND010022973.1:0-2500 GCA_030248195.1 Trissonchulus latispiculum
GGAAAATCCAGTATTTTGGGTACTCAGGTTGTATTAGGAGTCTAGTATAAACCACTGGAGAAATTGGTAAAAACTAAAAACTACTCGAAAATCCAGTATTTTTGGTACTCAGACTATTTTAGAAGATTGGTAGAATCTACTACTGAGTCCAGTAGAAATTACTGGAAAATCCAATATTTTTGCCCCCGAAAAATGTTTGGGGGTCCAGTGTTATAGTACTAAATATCTAGTAGAAACTACTGGAAATTCCAGTAGTTAGTATGTCAAAACAGTAAAGAGTTCTACATAGATTATCTCGTACAGCTTACTAGCTATTTCCAGTAGTTTTTAAAATACTGGACTACTTTAGCAGGAAAATACTAATCGCTCCGCTATGTCTTTATCGCATTGGAGCACTTTAGTAGGAAGTTAAGATTCCAGTACTTTCTACTGGAACATTTCTAAGAGTGTAGCATAGTTTTGGTCTTCACTGCATAGAGCGTTACGCTTGTCATACTCTTATCATTATGTACTTTTGATAGAGCCAACTCGCAGAAATGAGCCCACTTCTCGGAATTCACGAAAAACTTCCAAACTAGAGTTAGATCTGGGATTCGTTAATTCCGGGAATTTGGTCCATTGTTGGACATTGGTCCTATTACAAGATTTGTTCAGCTGATCAAAAGAGAATGATATTCATATTGTCGGTATTGGAGAAAACATTTTAAGTCCGAAGATCCGGTTTTCGCGAATTCTGGTAACTGAGTGCATTTTCAAGAGATCATTCTATTACAAAAGTTGTTCAGCTCGGTAATAGCTTTCGAATGATACCAATCTCGTGGGTATTGGAAAAGTTTTTAAAATCCAGAAATTTTGAAAACCCGGCAATCCGAAAATTGGGTACATTTTCGTGAAAAGCTTTTAAGATAAAAAAAGTGTTGCACAACTAGTCCTATTCGATTGTAAAACCAAAATTTTGAATGCGACAAATACTGGGCAAAAAACTAAACATAGGATAACGTGGGGGGGGAATGGGGGGGGTGCAGACCCCCCCCAGACCGACAAAAAACGGGTAGACCCCCTCAGCGAAAAGGAAAAAAGGGCAGACCCTCTCGTCCAGAAAGGAAAAAAGGGTAGACCCCTCAGCGATTTTCAGTGAAAATTTGTAATTTTTTTAGCAAATTTTAGCGATTTTTTAAAAAGATTTCTTAAAAATCGCTAAAAATTGACATTTTTTGCTAATTTTTGGTCAAAAAGCTTAAAAATTCGGAATTTTTGCTAATTTCGGGGCATACCCCTTTAAAATTTTGGATTTTTTCAGGGGTAGACCCCTCGCCGAGGTCGGGGTAGACCCCCCCCCAGAATCGGACACCATGTTAATGTATGAAACTAAAAATATTAGATTTTCCGTGAATTAAGCCAGGAGTTTTGGATTTTTCCGAGTTTTCAAAATCTCGGGTTTCTGACGATTCTAATAATATATACATTGTTGGGGTTTACTCCAAAGGTTAATCTGCTATAAACGGCCAAAGTTTGTACACACATTTTTGGTCGTACAACAATATATGCTTGCACTTGGGGACCTTCACAGACTTTACTTTTACCAAGAGTACATAATACATAGGAGTATGACAGCTGTCATACTCTATGTGTTATAAGCGTAACACATCCTCTGCACGCTAACGGCTCACCCCCCCCCCCGCAGATTGGACCCTTCACTTCAAAGAAATTTGTGCGCTATGTTTGTGTTGTAAAGCTCGCAACAGACGCGCATTGAACCAACTGACTAGTTGTGTTTGTTAGCTTTACAACACAAACATAGCGCACAAATTTCTTTGAAGTGAAGGGTCCAATTTGCGGAGGGAGGATAGCCGTTAGCGTGCAGAGGATGTGTCACGCGTATAATACATAGAGTATAACAGCTATCATGCGCTTATGTCTTATGTACTCTTGCTTTTACGGACCGACTCCGCCGGGTAGTAAAAGTTTTTGATTGGGCCGGTGCCGCACGGTCCGTTTGAAACATGTTGGACCTCAGTCCAAGCTGGCCCGGTATGCTTATGTAGGTATGCCCGGTATGAATGACTCTGATGACAACAGTTTCTGACGATTACTCCAAAGATAGTTCGATTACTCCAACTCCAAAATTCATTCGAAGTATAGGTCTAAGTACGGAACTAGTGCTGAACTAGACATTTGCATGCTGTGAGATTTTTTGTGTGGGGGGGGGGGGGGTGCACCGACGGCCGGAGGCCGATGAAAACCCAGATTTTCTGTTATTCCAGATTCTGATTCTAGATTTGTGCCAATAAACCGGAAAAATCCAGATTTTAGGGGAGTGAGCGACCCCTCTGTGGGGATGAGCTCCAGGTCTGGGGAGGGGGTATGGAACCCCCCAAGCACATGTATGGTGCTGTTTCTATACACAGATTTTACTTTAACAGTTTAATTGTCTACAACTAACGTTTTATGCGTTCAATTCAATAGTAATCAACCATGGAAATATCAGATTTAACATAAT
>JASAND010022973.1:7500-15630 GCA_030248195.1 Trissonchulus latispiculum
GGGTTGAGTTTGGGGTTGAAAACGTCAACCCAATGTTATCAAAATTGGGTTGAATAAACCCGGGTTGGAATAGCGGGGTTGGGGTTGAGCTTTAGGTTGAGTTCCAACCCAGTGTTATCATTAAATTTGGGTTGAAAATTTGCGTTGGTTTTCGGGTCGAAATCGTAGAATCTCAACCTTCCTCAGCTAGGAGGGTTGAGAATTCAACCCGGGTTGAGATAACGGATATCCAACCTTTCGTTCTAGTTTATCAGTGTGCCATAGCTGACGAATGGAACTAGGAATAGTCGAATTTTAAAAAACTAAAGAAAGATCTTTCAATATTTTTGTGAATCATGAAGAAACCAAAACAAAAAAGCAGGATTGAAATAAAATGAAGAGCCCGTTTATCCAGTCTTTTTCATAGATTTGTTTAGCCATTTTTGTGGTCGCAAAAGTGTTTTATTTGCTGCTGTATCAGCGCATGATAAACTAAAGAGTTTTGCATAATTATTTATCGCTATAACTGTAAGTTGCGTTCATAGTAATTTTCCGTTACACGCCTTCAATTTCAGCAGCAGTTGGAACAGCAGCATTCTTCTCGCTAAGGTCCTTTTTGGGTTGAAACCTGGGTTCAAATTGGAGCTGAAACAGCTCAACCCGGGTTAAGTTAACCCAACCCCAAAAATGTTTGATAACATTGGGTTGAGCAGCGGGGTTTAGCCAACCCAACAATTTCAGGGTTGAACCCAAAAATGGGTTCAACCCGGGTTGAACTCAACCCGATTTTGATAACATTGGCCCCAGGGGCCAATGTTATCAAAGTTGGGTTGAGTTCAACCCGGGTTGAACCCATTTTTGGGTTCAGTTCAACCCTAAAATTTTGGGGTTGGCTAAACCCCGATGGTCAACCCTATGTTATCAAACTTTTTTGGGGTTGGGTTAGCTTAACCCGGGTTGACCTGTTTCAACCCTGTTTTCAACCCAATTTTCAACCCATTTTCCAACCTTGGTTTCCCAAAGCAGCTTAGTTTGAAGCAGGCGCAGGCTTGCAATGCCTTGTTCCCACAAACTGCAGCTTCACAGACATTTGTATATATTCACACCAACACCAACTTACCATCGGTGGCAATAATTTAAGAAATATTGATGATTGTGGCAAAAAGGCAATGAAAAGTGAAACGTTTTGCTTAAGAAAAGATTGGTTCACCGTTGTATAATATTTATTATTGGTAGAATGTGGTATTTTAAGCGAATGTTTTGCAGACTATGGTCACGTTGACTTTAACTCAATGTAAATTGATTGATAAAACAAAATTGATAAAACAAAATGGATGAAACGAAACGAGATCGTTGTTGTCAGGGGCCGATGTTATCAAGCATTTCAACCTGGGTTGAAACCCCAACCCGGGTTGAGATAAGGGTTGAAAATTTCGACCCCATGTTATCAAAACCGGGTTGACTAAACCCGGGTTGAAATACTAGGGTTGAGGTTGAAATTGAGGTTGAGTTCCAACCCAGTGTTATTATTGAATTAGGGTTGAAAATTTGGGTTGATTTTTGGGTTGAAACAGGTAAATCTCAACCCTGCTCAGTGAGGAGGGTTGAGATTCAACCCGGGTTGAAATAAAGGTAAACGACAATTTTGCACAGTTTTATTAATTTTAATTTAAGTTATTACACACATATATAAAGTTCGCTTAATATACTATGTACATATACAACCATTACGCGAGCGTAATAATTACATAGAAAGCATAGCTCTGTCTTTTAACAATATTCATTGTTTTTGTAATCACATTAATGGATATTACTACTACTGACGATAAATTTGCTGTGGCATAATAGTTATTCGTAAATTTATTAAGCGCCCAAAGCAAAGGCCCGTGTGTGCCTGCAACGGTGACACTCTTCAAACTTCGGCTGCATTATCATAATGGGGTTGAAAACTGGGTCGAAACTGGGTTCAAATCGGGGTTGAAACAAGTCAACCCGGGTTAAGCTAACCCAACCCCAAAAAAGCTTGATAACACTGGGTTGACCATCGGGGTTTAGCCAACCCCAAAATTTCAGGGTTGAACCCAAAAATGGGTTCAACCCGGGTCGAACTCAACCCGGTTTTGATAACATTGGCCCCTGTTATTTCAACCCGGGTTGAAATCTCAACCCTCCTCACTGAGGAGGGTTGAGATTCGGCTATTTCAACCCGAAAACCAACCCAAATTTTGAACCCAAATTTAATAATAACAATGGGTTGAAACTCAACCTGAATTTCAACCCCAACCCTGTTATTTCAACCCGGGTTTATTCAACCCTGTTTTGATAACATTGGGTCGAAATTTTCAACCCCAATCTCAACCCAGGTTGAGGTTTCAACCCGGGTTGAGATGCTTGATAACATCGGCCCCAGGGGCCAATGTTATCAAAATCGGGTTGAGTTCAACCCGGGTTGAACCCATTTTTGGGTTCAACCCTAAAATTTCCGGGTTGGCTAAACCCCGCTGCTCAACCCAATGTTATCAAACATTTTTGGGGTTGGGTTAGCTTAACCCGGGTTGAACTGTTTCAACCCCAATTTGAACCCAGTTTTCAACCCAAAAAGAGCCTTAGCGTGAAGAATGCTACTGGTCCGACTATTTGATGGCGTGTAACGAAAGATTGCTATAAACGCAACAAGTTATGTAAGAACAAATTGATCATTATGCAATTCATTCGTTTATCATGTGTTGATATTAGCAAATAAGACATTCACTGTGGCCACAAAAGTCAAGGAACAAATTTATGAACAAGACTAGGTCAACATTTTACTTCACTATCGTGTTTTTGTTTGGATTTCATGCCATGTTTTATGAAAATATTTAAGTTTTTAAAACTAGTCTATTCCTAGTGGCGTTCGTCAGCTATGGCCAATTGGTAAAACTAGAACAAAAGGATGGCTCACCATTATCTCAACCCGGGTTGAAATCTCAACCCTCCTAGCTGAGGAGGGTTGAGATTCTGCGATTTCAACCCGAAAATCAACCCAAATTTTCAACCCGGATTTAATGATAATATTGGGTTGGAACTCAACCCAGATTTCAACCCTAACCCTGCTAGTTCAACCCGGGTTTATTCAACCCTATTTTGATAACATTGGGTTGATGTTTCCAACCCTAATTTCAACCCGGGTTCAGGTTTCAACCCGGGTTGAGATGCTTGATAACATCGGCCCCAGGAGTCAGTGCTATCAAAATTGGGTTGCGTTTAACCAGGGTTGAGTCCATTTTGGGTTGGCTAATGTTATGTTATCAAATATTTTGGGGTTGACTAATTTTTTCCACCTTCAATTTGATTGTAATCAACCCAAATTTCAACCCAACGATATTTTTTCAATTTAGGTTATTTCAACCCAGTTTTGATAACACCGGGGTTAACGTTTTAAACCCAATTTCAAACCGGGGCCAATGTTATCAATACACAATTGAATAAACCCGGTTGCAAATAACAATGTTGGGGTTGAAATTGAGAATGAGTTTCACCCCAAGGCCATAATTAAATATGAGTTGGTTTTTGAGTTTAAACAACTGAATCTTCTGCTCAGTGATGAGAAGGGCACGAGTTGTATACTTTACGTCAAAAGTGTTACTTCAAAACACCATAGAATAATAAGATTATACCATTAACTGTTCATTTGGAACTATAAAAATTATTATTGAAAAAGTAGAAGGAGAGGAACATAGTGTATTATTTCAACCCGGGTTGAGATTTCAACTCTCATCAGTGAGCCGGATTGAGGCTCAGCTGTTTCAACTCAAAAACCAACCCAATTTCAATGAAGACATTGGGTTGAAACTCAACCCCAATTTCAACCCCAACCTTGTTCCTTGTTACTTCAACCCGGGTTTATTCAATCCTGTTATGATAACACTGGGTTGCACTTTTCTACCCCAGTCTCAGCCCAGGTTAAGATGCTGGATAACATCGACCCCTAAACATTGTAACTTGAATTGGGATTTGAGTTCTTGCTAAAGTACAGCAACTAACCTGTGGCAGTTTTAAGCTTTTTGTGCAATTGTGGGAATACATACAGGACAAAATTCAAACTAATGTGATTAACTTTAGTATAGTACATGGAATCGAAACAGATTATGTTCAGCTCAATGTGAGGAATTGTGAATGTGGGGAATTAGGAAGTTAGGTATTGACCAGTTTTAAATGTCCCATTAACTTACCGAAGTTTTCGGCACTTCCTGCAATGTCCACATCAGCGATACCGGATAGTATACGTCAAGCGTCAGAAATCGCCTAAATGAGTTGTATGAATTCATTATTTTTCTCAATTGTTAAGAGTTAATTAATCACAATTTCTACCCCCGAAATAGACGTAGCATGCGCAAAATCTTTTAATTAATATATACCTGTTTAAAAGCTTTCTGACATACTTTGTTTTGTTAGTGCAACTGATCCCGTCATCGGTACAGTATGGTATCTAAACAGTTAATACACAGTTTATATGAAGGAGTATTGGTATACGATGTTCAGCAAGCTTGATTCGATTGCCTACGACGCAATGTTCGAAATAACTTTTTAAGGTTGAACTCAGCTTTTTCAAGCGTATTTTTCTGCGCATATATATGTAACAGTACTTTAATGTGCTGACAAGACATTTAAAGTACTTTAAGTTGCCCCACTCACCCTTTTCTCATTTAACTGCTTAGTCACAAAACCACAGAGGGATTTCTAAAGGGCCAATTTGTAGATGTATTTGTGGCATGATGTAAATGAGAGAGATTGAATATAAATTAAATTAATTAATTAATATAAAATAAACTAATAGTTTAAACTATGTGTGGATACAGCACATAAAACATACGGTTGTCGACAATAACTGGAAAACCCTTCCCAGATATCAGCCCTAATAATGTGCCGGAACTATCGAAAGCTTAGAAGTAATTAGAAGAATGCGATGCCTTTTTCTTTCTATTGACTGGTTTTTCTTAAACATCGATATACTTGTTTCATTTAAAATGTAAACCATACCAAAATGTTCTGCGGAGAAGGGGAAGAACATTTAGTGCAGTTTGGGAAACGCTATGGAACGGAATTTTGTCATAACAGTTTGGTTCACTTTATAGTTTAAGTTTGAAGTTTTTAAGGTACTCGAAAAACAGGGGCATCACCAAATTTTTAAAGGGAGCCCTACGCTATTGTTAAGCATATATGTGTTTGATCTAAAACGTTTTTGATTGGCTAACTTAACAAGCGTTGATAAAGTGTAATGATACTGTTTCTGGGCGCTCGATTGGCTTTATACTGGCTATACGTTTCAGTACAGTGTCATATTATGTAACAGATACTAGTAACATTGTTTGAGACCCTTGCACAGAGTTGGAAGCGGGTGGAAAATCTTGACCCGCGTGTGCCCGCGACCCGTCTACCACTGAGCCGCACTCGCTTGACCCGTACCCACCCACGACCAGCTTTTGTGTTGGCGGGTCAGCTTCAAATGTCAAAAAATGGAACAACTGTGACACAAAATGTCTCAAAAGAGCTTCAGATTCAAACGTTTAAAAGATTAATTTGCTGCTAAAGAAACTGTGCTCCTGTATTCATCAAAATTAGAAATGATCCGCATTAGACAATAAGCCTTAGTGCCAATAACAAATTTATCTGTAAATATAACTTTTTAGGGAAATCCTCAGCCCGGTTTGACCCGCGGGTCAATGCGGGTTGAAGGACGACCCGTACCCGACCCAACCCGACCCGACCCGCGGGTACCCACGACCCGCTTCCAACTCTGCCCTTGTAATATGTGAAGTCGACATGATGCAAGCCAACCTAGCCAGTCTAGCCAGACAAATAAAACGTTGGATTTTAACGTGCCAATTTGTTTAAAATGCGTCAGAAGTCTACAATTCAGGCTAATAGTTTTTTTACTATGGCTTTTAATTTTTTGTTGAAATGCATAAAATTTTGCTCAGTTTTAATTAACTGTCACAAAACTACAATGAAAATTATTCTGGCTAGGGATTGGGCAGCTTTTCCTTAGTACGTGTAATTCTGGCGCACCACACAACAAGTAATCTGCTGTTTCGGATTCCCCACGAGTGGCTTTAACGAGTGTCCTATTTTGCTAGGTCCTATTCTGTTTCGTTTTCGAGTAAACATGTGTGCATACCACTGCCTTTTCCGCTGGCCAAGATGCCACGTTTGTTGGTGAGACATAATCTTCATCACTAAAAAATCCAAACACATTTTGCTCAGTGAAGTTTATACCTACAGTCAAATCAAAGATTTCTGAAATTGTGAACGTAGATTTAGTTACTGATTTTCTGCCTTAATCTGCTTCCACGAAATTAGACATGAACACTGAGTTAACTAAACTAATCACAAAGCTGTCCTACAGCTGGTTTAGCAACATGTTGAACTCACAAGCAACGTTGAGGGCACATGTTTGTAATCGTTAAATTGCTGTCGGCGATCACCTTCTGTGCACACTGCCCTGAATTAAAAATATGCTTTTCGTTTTAAGAGAAGCACAAGTAACTATATTCAAAACGTAGTACTGAATCAGTGTAGTTCATCACCTGAGCTGAAGCTGAAGGTGGGCTCTAAGATAAGATAAGCCAATACTGTGTAAACGAAGCTAGTTTAGCTATCCAGAATAGATTTCTGTCGAATGCTCGTAAGAGCGCACGTTCACTGGCAATGCGAGTTTGAGACATTTGAGCCTTCAGTTACTCAAGACATCACAATGTCCACCAGGAAATTAATAGATTGTTGCAACTTGAGTTAAAAACTTGAGACGTTGCAACTGGAGATAGATTTAGAACAATTCTAAGCAGCAGCAGCAAATTCTAATGCAATTTCCTATTTCTTTTATTACTATTTTATCTTAGGATTTATTAAGGTGCTAAAGTTTACTCCTAATGCGTCTATCAGAAGTCTTTGAGTACACCATTATAGCGAGTATGTTAGTATACTAGTAGATTTTGCACATAGAAATCTAGCGAGCTGAATTTCATTTTTTCGTTCAGTACATTTGCAAACTGACGAGTAACTAAAAGTAATCCTCAGAGTCTCCTTTTCGAAAGCTTTCTAAACGTAATGAACTAACAGATTACAGCAGACCTCGTGCTGTAGCACAGCACTAAAGTTTGAATGTAATGTCACCTAGCTTATGCGAAATCTCGCTCTAAATGGTGCACTTAAAATGCTTCGATAGACGTAAAATTTAAGGGGGGGCTACGAACGGGTTGGCACGACATCGTCGGAGAGAGCTACTTTTCCCTCCAACGTTAGCCTAACAAATCAAAGTAAAAAAGTTTAGGGTGGACAACAATATACCTCACCTACACTGATTATGGCAGGACGCCAAAGTGCAAATTTTGATGCGAAAAATGGGATCTTTCAAAAAGGTTTATTCAGCTCTGGTGGATTAACGGTTTGACCAATTCTGAAACTTTCAGCCATAAATGTTAATTGTTGCTAGTGCTAAGTATTAAAAGTATTCCGGTTTTCGAGCGTTGCTTCAACTATAACAGCTCAAAGTTTGAAATTTGGCGAAAACTTGCGATATGACCGTGCGCAGTTTTCGATCTAATAAAATTGACAGCCCCTAGCCTACCCCAGCTTTTAGGCTCTAATAGGGGCAAACTGTCTGTAAGTTTCGAGGTCTTTGGTTTTCTGGTTAGTGTGCTAGCAAACTTTTTGTTACGAAATAACCCTTATTTTTAGGCTTGAAGAGGTTGCTAAGCGCAGTAAAAATAGGGTCAAAAATTGTTTTGTCTCCGATTTCGACAAAAAGATGCTTCTAGGGGTTATTTGAGCTGCTGAATCAGAATATGAAATCCGTTTTTGACGCCGCCTTCGTTCAGTATCGCTTACAACTGTCTTAGAGCTTTTTGGAGAGATCGCCATCCATACTTCGAGAAATCAATCTAGCATTTCTATACATTGAAGCGAGGTTTAGTAACCTAGCTTTCTGCACATATTGGTAGACTCACTGGCCTGTAATGCGCAAAGCTTCAGCCGATTCTGCCACAGTATTTTGGAGTAATTGGCTCACATCTTCGAAATGGCTCCAAATAACAGCGACAATATCGATAATGTAATCTAGCACTGCGAACGCATGGATTAACGAAATCACGTAATTTTTTACATAAGTTAAGA
>JASAND010022974.1:0-19158 GCA_030248195.1 Trissonchulus latispiculum
TAAAATTTTACAAATTTTCTCTTGAGGTACAAGCCCCCCCTGAAAATTTTTGTTCATAGGCACAAGCCCCCTCAAAATTTTTTGGGGACAAGCCCCCCACGACCCGACCCTATGTTAATGTGTATATATATATATATATATATATATATATATATATATATATATATATATATATATATATATATATATATATATATATATATAATGTAACGGTCCCCCGAAAAATTTAATGGCAAAAAGAAGCAGTCATTCCTTTCTTTTGTTTCACTTAGTTCTGTTACATTGTTGCAATTTTTGAAAGTAAATTAATTAGATGCCACTGCGTGGCCCAGCTTTGCTTAGGCGCAGCAGGATTATTTCTGTCTTTTTGTACAGTTTCTACGACAAAGTCATTAGTTTCCCATGAACGTGTCATAAAGTTACAAGACAGAGTCATTAGTTTCCGACGAAACAAACAGAGTTAAACAGGACCTGTTCGCTGTATAAAATAGAATTTTATAAGAAGACAAGCTAAATTGGCATGAATGGTTTGCCGCCGCTTCTTTCTGTAGGCAGCAAACTTTGTAGCGTCGATTTTCAGTCAAATCGGTGACAAAGAGCATTTTCCGTGTTGTTTTCTGAAAATGGTTGCCCTTGAAGAGGCAGTTGGGATGAGGAATTTTTCTGGAAATGGTTGCCCTTAAAAGGGCAGTTGGGATAACGAATGTTTGACTAAATATCGCTAAAGGTTATTTGATACACCCTCTTAAAGGGCGTCCTGGCAAATCCACCAGCTCAACTTGACTAACGCGTTCGAAAAAGCACTGATATTAGGCCTTTCTTGGCAATTTGTTCACAGACAACTTTCCGTCTTGGCCGATTTGCAACATTTATATTTAATAAACTGCTAATCTACCTTTACATTGGGTCTACTTATATTTGTCACTTAGCTTTGTCTTCACACCTGAACTACAACAATTTCGGGTAAGCATAATCAGTCAGAATAATAAGCTACGGCGTCAAGAGTATTACAATAATATGGATCGTCAGCAAGCCTTTAGCAGTTAGTTTTCTAACTGTTGCTTTAACTGCTGGAGTCAGTTATTTCCTGTCTTGCACAAGACAGGCCAACCAACAAGCTACCAAATAACTCAGCATCTTGCCATTTTAAAACTTATTTTAAATTCCATTAATTTAGTACATATATCCTGTATTAACTTATTGTTTTCAAAAAAGTCGTTTTCTGTACTATTTTCTACTGCTGTTCCCTTATTCATCCGGCCTGCTTTTCGTCAAGCAAATAAGATCCTTCCTTAATTGTTACTTTGGTGATAAATTTTCGGAATAATTTTAGACTTCAACATAAAAAATATTTTCTGCCAACTGACTGGACACTGGTTGGACATTGGACATTGATATGGGACACTTACTGTAATAAATGTTTTCGCAAAATTGCTTAGTTCGTCAGTAGATAACATGTACAGAGCTTCTCTAATCGTACTGACAGAAACGATACCATGGACTAAACGGCTTATGGCACTAGACTTCATTGAATACTTCACAATTTGCTGTTCACCTAAATGGAAACAAAGATTTGATTTCGGGACTTAAAGGAGGAGGTCCATCCAGTAAAAGTACTTAAGGTGCTGGTTTTCTTTCTGGTATTTTTGACTCATACGGCTCTAATCCTTTACGTAAACAGCTAAGACATGCGAAATAACCTATTTCCGGGCTCTTTAACATTCTGGGACCAGTCTCGGATTTTTAGGCCAAAAGATGCCGCAGGTTTGCAAGAAAAAGTACGTTTTTGCTCCAATTAAAGGCTTAAAGTTAACTCTGCCAATTCTTAGAACTGCAAACATTAGATGGTTTGTAAAAGAATGATTGATTGTGGGAATAATTTAAATCGAGGTTAATACAAAAAGATTACCGCCCACTAAACCAAAATGATTCAATTCAGATCAATTTTTGAAACACACTTTGGAAAGTAAGAATATTGATTTAGACAACTATTTCGATTTGCAGTTGCTACATTTTCTTTTTCTTAGAGACCTCATCAGTCTTTCATAGCTAAGAGGGATCCTTGAGGAAAATCTTTAGACCATGAATTTAAGGCATTTTCCAAAATAATTTGGTCACATGTCGTGCATATCTAATTAAAATTTTAAATTGTTTCGTTCTGCTCTCCGAAAGTTAGAGTTGATAGTTAAGGTGAATATGAAAAAGATTATGAAAAAAGCAAATTGGCATGAATAGGTCGCCTGCATTTTTATAATAAACAAGATAACTCAATTTGTCGTGTCGAATATTAGGAAGTCCGAAAAATTTCTGGGAATTTCGACTTCAGTTCCGAAATCACTGTCATCTAATTTAAGTTATGACCTACCTTTAAGCTACATACGAAACAAAAAAATTTTGGTCCAAAATCCGGGTTTTCGTGAATTCCCCGGTCTTCGGTTTTTCGGCCCTAATTTTCGCTAGACGCGTTTTCGGAAAATGCCAAAAGAAAGAAAATTGCTCAGCTTGAGGAGATCTTTCATTTGAGTACCATGTACCACTTTCGGGAAAATTTCGAAAATTCGGAATTTTCCGGTTTCAATTTTGAAATCCATATTTTTCGGGAATTTCGAACTCAGTTTCAAAGTCACCATGGTAGAATTAGCCTAAAACCTACTTTTAAGCAAAATTGTAGATAAAATACTTTTTGGCCCAAAATTCGAGATTTCGTGAATTCCCCGGGCTTCAGTTTTTCGGCACTAATTTTCCCTAGACCCGGACTTCAGTTTTTCGGCCCTCATTTTCGGTAGACGCATTTTCGAAAATGCCAAAAGAAAGAAAATTGCTCAGCTCGATGAGATCTTTAATTTGAGTACCATGTACCACTTTCGCGAGAATTTTGAAAATTCGGAATTTTCTTGTTTCAATATCTTGAAATCCCTTTTCGGGAATTTTGAATTCAGTTTTGAAGTCACTATGGTTGAATTTGAATATAACCTACTTTAACCAAAATTGGGAACAAAACATTTTTGGCCCAAAATCCGAATTTTCGTGACTTCCCGGATGTTCAGTATTTCCGCTAGGCACATTTCCGAAAATTGCTACAAGAAAAACAGTTGCTCAGCTCGTGGAGGTTTTTCATTTGAGCACCATGTCGACCACTTTCGGGAAATGTTTAGAAAATTCCGGTTAAAATATCTCGAAATCTGTAAATTTTCCGGAAATTTCGATTTGAGTAGCGAAATCAGCGTGGTCGATTTAATTTGTGACCAACTTTTGAGCAAAATCAAGGGCAAAAAGTTATCGTTTCCCTTGGTCCCCCCCTTACCATTTTGAAAAAATCCGGGGATCGCCATTGCCGCCCGCACTTCCAGGAGCAATTCAGGTCATCCGAGCGAATCTGGAGATAGAGGTGGACACAAATTTGGAGATTTTTTGGTAAAAAGTGGCAACCCAATAATGTTATGACATCAAGGGATCTTCACGGACCGAAATTTTCAGGCCCGGCCCGGCTCGGCCGCGTATTTAGAAAGTGTACACCGTGGGCGCGCATTGGAAAGTGTACTGCGTGTGCGCGCAGTTAATTAGACAATGTACACCGTGGACGCGCACTGGTATACATATGTACATATTAGCGTACAACATTATTACACAAAGAAGTGGCGCGGGGAACAGTTTGTTCCCATAATGCTTTGTGTGTCCATTGGAGCGTTTCTTATAGCAGACAGCCTTTTGAACTATTTGTTTGTTTGTAGTTTAATATACACATCTTTTGAGACGACTATACAACGAATTTTTTCTATAAATCTGTTAAATTAATAATCACCTTGTAAGATTACATTTGAAAGCGAATATATTTAACCTAAGTGCATTATTCGTAATGTGAGGAATAGCTAGGATGTCCAAAATTGCGCACGTTTTAAAACAAATTTAGGTTTTAAAGGTTTTTCGGCATATACTTAGGCAAAACTTTCGATAACAACTGAAGTATTATTATTATTTCCTGAACCTGTAATCACAGATTGTAGAAGCAGTTTTTGCTATTTGTTGATTATCTCGAATCTCCCCCTTTTGTATCTTGCTTTTCTCGATAATTTAAACTTATTTTAACCGAGTTTTGCTTTTTAGAAAGTTGGAGCTCATGCTATTTCTGGTACTTTAATGCCAGCAAATTTTCAATTTGATGTGGAAAATATTGTTACGTTTGAGTCCAAAGACGGTTTTGAAGTTTGTCTTCGGAGTAAATTCGATCGTGGTAAAGATGCCACAGCTTGGATCAATGCATTCAAAAGTTCATCTATGACCGACTGTTTTCTCCGATCCACACGGCCGAACAGTGATCGGCATCCGGGCTTCATATATATGTTCCCACAGCAGCTTCCGTAAAACCAAGAAGGAGAACACTGGAAAATCCACAGATTGTCAGTCTACTCTATACTTCTTTTGCATTTTAGGTATGATCAGTGGCGCAAGAAAATATGTGCTGACAACTGACAGGTCTTTACTATCGACCGTCGAAATCCCTTTGCGACATAAAGCCGAACTTGCAGAGACAGGGATTTTGGTTGACGTGCAACAAGAGCCGTTTGCGGTGACTATTCTAACTCCAGTTATGAAACGATCTCACACTTTACGTGCGCCTGGAGAACTGGTGTTTGTAGATAGCACCAGCTGCTGTGACGACCAAAATCATTCCATTACCTTTTTCCTAACAGAAGGCCCCTGTGGTGCAGTACCTTTAGAAGCAGTGATCAGCGCCAGCCAGTATCAGTCCGCTTACACTGCAGCCTTTGGTCTGCTCAACAAAAACCTTGACCAGGCCCAATTTTTCAATCAGGGAGCCCCTCGGTGTTTTATGACTGATGGCAGTGATCCATTAAAATGAGCTCTAAATGCTCTTGGCAACACGCTCATCAGTTTTTGGGCCACTTCCACGTTGGTCAAGGATTTTGACGGTGGCTTTGTATCACAAAATCGGCAAAGATAATCGCAAAATGTTAATGAAAGAATATAAAAATGTTTTATACGAAACCAATGCCAACGTGGCAGATTCGGCTTTTAAAAAACTGCTGAAGCATCCGGTTGTGTCAAAATATTCCTTATTTCAAAAACATTTAAAGGAACCAAGGAAAAAGAAAATGCTCTGGTGCTCTGCATACTGCCACATTGCTGCATTACGGGGCTGCGAAGCCGCAATGCGAGTTTCAAAGAAGTCGTCCTTATGCATACGTCAAAATTCTCGCCGCAGAAAGCTAACCTGAAGTAGCCCACAAAACTGGTTAGTTTGTGCACGCTAAGCTAACTGTGTGTAGGTGACAATTGGTCAGTTAGCCTTAGCTGAAAGCTATTAAAAGCACTACGCAAGCTAAGGCTAACTGACCAGTTGTCACCTACATCCGGTTAGCTTAGCGTGCACGATCTAACCCGTTGTAGGCTACTTCAAGTAAGCTTTCCGCGGCGAGAATTTTAACGTATGCATTACCCGAGCATACAACAGTGTAGCTTTAGTGGAATTTATCGGCGGAATTTTGGAGAGTTACTTCATTAACCGATTGAGAAAACTCGCTAATTTCAGAAATTTGAAGAGCGAACAACTGGTTTCCAAGCTGTTGACGAATTCTATTCCTCCTGAAGCCTTACACAGACTTCGGATCACACATTATTGTTCTTGACTGACTCCGCCAAGGATGCTTCGCTATCTGTAGATTCCGGTTGTGGCCTTTGTTCCTGTGCCTCAGGGTCGTTTGGGAAATTTTGTAAGCACCAGGGCGCTGTCGTGCAGCACTATTTTATCTCGCTTCCGAATGCACCGCTAGTGGAATCTGCAGATCGATTTCGAGCAGCTGTCATCGCCTTAGGTTCAATGCTATGAATGCCGCGTTCTACAATCGTCAATTCAAATAATCTGGAGTCTGAATTTGGGTAGCCTAATCAACACGTTAGCAGCCCTGGCCTCGCTGGTCCCACACTCCCTCACAATTGACTGATAGTGGGACAGGAGAAAGATCCAGTCTGGATTTGGTTAACCAGATTGCCAATCTTCATTTCATTTTGACCAAAACTTTGGAACCGATAAAAGTCTGCATGCAGCTTTGCAAAAACATGCTATGTGATTGGACAAAATTTCAACTCCGAACCAATACGTCAGCTTCTTAATGAGTGCTGGCAGCTCCACTGGGCTTCCAACCCGCGGTCGAGCTTCCACTAAAGTGTAGCCAACTGCGAGAGCTCGAAAGTCATCAGCTTACAGAGGTGACAAGCGTCTGAGCGCCGGCCGAAGATATCAGGCGTTCGCAGCCAGGCCAGCGAAAAGACCCCATAATCTTTGCTCATGCGTGAATAGAAACATTCCCCCAGCCAGATCTCATTAGTAGAAATCACATTAGTTTGCGTGTGGTAGTGCATTAGACGTTGACATTGTTTTTTGGGAAGTTTGAAAAACCGCAAAGGTTACTATTTCGGTGCTCTGATACCTTATTTGCAACTATGCGAATTTGTTCCTGATTTGTAGGTTAAAGTGTGTTTTGATTTTAAGTGCTAGATGCTGAGATTTGCAGTATTTCCTGTGCTGTTTAGATTGTTGCAACTTGCAGTTTGTGCTATTGTGCCTGAATGTTAAACACTTCTATGCGTGTGTATTGTAGAGCGCACACACTGTACACTTTAACACGGTGCTCGTAGACGAAATACATGTCCAATGCGGGCCCACGGTGTACACATTCTAAATACTCGGTCCGGCCCGTGAAAATTTTGGGTAGGCCCGGCCCGTGAAAATTTTGGGTCGTCCCGGCCCGTGAAAATTTTGGGTCGGCCCGGCCCGGCCCGCTCCGAAAAATTTCGAATTCGGCCCGGCCCTGCCCGTAAGTTTAAAATATAGTCAACATTTTTGGTATGCAAAAAACAGCTAAACATTGACATTTTTCGTCAATTCTTGTATTATATGATTCCTTCCACCCCAACACCTCGGCTTCAAGCTATGAGAAGTTTAAAACACTTAGTGTCCCGCTTGATTTTCATATTTCTTTCTAAATACTATAAATAAATGCATTTCCAGGCAGGTGCAAACCGGGCTGAACACAATCGGAAGCTAATGGATTTTACGGAGAAGCAGAACCACTGACACTATTTGAAACATTCAATAGCGCACAAGCATTTATGAGCTCGCACATTTAAAATAGAAGCATTTATGAGCCATAGTTCTAATTCGTCCCTATACTGAAAACTTTCGATTGATATGCAATATTGATATACTGTATGCAGTGAAAGCGCAACATATCCTGCGCACTAAAGTCTAACACTTCTCGCAAATTAGAATTGAATTTAATAGATTACCACTATGCTAATAATTTAAAGCTCTCAGCAGGCGCAGTTAGAATGCAGAAACTGTTTGTGCAGTTGGGCTAGGGCATACTCTTTCTGTGAGTGAGCAGCTTGTCATCAAAGTTGGTGAGTTCAAGAGCTCAATGTTCACAATTGTCACTCTAAATGGCTAGTTGGAACCCTCAAACAGTTTTAATAAATTTCCAAATGGTAGCTAAAGGCGACCGTAGCCGCTGACAATAAAACGAACCTTCTTTCAGACACACTGCTTTAGGGTCCTCTTGTATTTGACAAATGACTTCTGTAAACTCGGCAGAATGGTTGCAATAATAGTTGCTGTCTGCAGCTGTGTTAAAGAAATACTCGTTAGCAGAACAGTCGTCATCATCAATGTCTATTGGTTTTCCTTTGGCAAAATGAATGTATCTGAAACAAGCCGTGGTCTCAAACAACAAGTCGTGGTTGAAGGATGAACTTGCATGGTCTATTGAATGATTTGACCTATTGTATTACTTCATGAAAAACTTTTTGAATGAATGAATGAACTTAACCATTTTGCTAGCAATAAGCTGGCTAAACCAAGCTTGAGACGTTCCTATTGTTATTGCGTTTCAAAAATCACTGCACAAAGGGGTACCACCAACTAAATATTAAACTTCGCAGGATATTGTATGGTTATGCCTTCACGTGATTTGATATCAGAGGGGCATGTCTAGTCAGTTTACGTCTGCTGGTTGTTCTTGTGGGTGGTCTATTCTATACCATTACTAATGGTTTTTGGGAAATAACTGCACACAAATGTGGATGTGAACTCAAGCATGACAAGTGGTGGCACACCAGAAGTCCGTAAGATTCGGACTATCGGCGGAATTCTAACCAGCTGTCGTTTGCTTCTAGCTTTAGACAGTCTCGCTAACAGAGCCACACCTGCTGGAATGAGATGAAGCCGAGGTTTAAGCCAATGTGTACAGCTTACAAAACTCAGATACGTTTTCATTTAACTTTCTAATTTGGTATCGGCATGTGGCTATCTTTATGTACTAACCTAATCACGCAGTCTTTGTCCCAATGAGCCCTGTAGTCATGATTATTGCAAGCTTTCATATGCCAACAGTTTGTCGTTGAGTTTGCGTAGGACGAAATTCCGGCGTAATAAATAAAAGCAGGCGCTTCCCCGATCAGAAAAAGTCTGAAACTGACAAACGAGATCAATAACACTGAAATGGCACATTTCATGTATAACCGTTCATTGGATACCTTTTCATCCGACAGCACATCTGATGTGACTTCAATGCGCTGAAATTGAAGACTAGCATATGTATGCAATTCTATTGCAGAAGGGTCTGCACAAACCTCAATTATTCTTGAGTTTTTTGATTGATCATCCAATTTTTTGATTAATGATCAGATACTTTATTAGCAGTTTGCATAGTACTTATTCGATTAGGGTGGTTGTCAGGCCGGGCCGATCCTACTGATTGTCGCAGAACATATATGCGTCAACTGTTTCAGTGGATGTGTTGGCCAAGGGAACAGTCTCCCTCCTCAGTACCCGATCCAAAGTAAAACCATAATTTCCCGATGGCGGCAGCACATATTTATGTGGACAGTTTGAAACCTGTCTTCCGTTGGAATGGTGCACATAGGTGCCTTTCTGTACACACGTCCTCTTGTGTCCTCTTAGATGAGCGTACTGGAGATTACATTGGTCCTTCTGTGTGTTGGCTTGTCGCGTTAAACCTCTACCACACCTTCACTCAGCTAGCGGCTGCGACGTCTAGGCGTGCCCAACATAACCATAATCAGTCCATTTGTGTCATCGAAAAAACGGGTCTGTGGTCATCAACCGTGGGATAATAAAGCCTTTCACCAGCGGGAGCAATCAGCTGCGTCTGTGCTTGGTGGGACCTGTTTTCCAGTACCCCAATGTTATCCTCTTTCCCTTTGTCAACGCCGCTCGGGCAGGGCAGCCCGTGCATTGCCAGATCCAATGCACTCTCAGTCTTAGTCTGGAATTACAATCATGTGGCGTGCTGGTGATGGTTCAAGTTCAAACTAATACCGTATACTGCTATTAACCGTCGTCCAACGACGAATATTTTAGTGCGTTTAGTATGTTTGCCCAATATATCCTTTATCCCTCGAAACCGTCAGCGAAGAATGCTTCCTTGGTCGCCACCAAATTTAAGGTGGTGATTCCCTTTGGTCACATAAAGTTTGCACCGTTATTATTCATTCATTACTTGGAGTTAAGAAGCCATTTTTATATCAAAATGCAGCTTGACATTTTCTCTTTTTAATGCATACCATGAAACTACTGTTGCTTTTCAAAAATATTTTTAACACATTTTAGAAGAAGTATAATTTTCCAGATTTTTTGCAGGCTCAAGTAAATTTTTTCGCGAGACATCGGTTATATCATTCGATGCCCCCATCAAATAGCTGGGGACGATTTTTTATTTTTTGTGAAATCGCTCTTCGTTATAGAGAAATAAGCTGAAATGTGTGTGTAACCTGTATTTTGCCTACTTTTTTCCAATTTGTCAAGCGATTACTTTAGCTAGAAAGCAGTAATCGGGGAAACTAAAAAATCGTCTCTGGGTATATTTGTGCAGAACACATCTGTTCAGTATCAGCCCTCCAACTTGCATGCTGAGTGCTCCACAATCTTCGAAAAAAATTGGTCGTGTTTTTGCAAAAACTACATTTTTTATGATAGCAGCCTACGAGATGGCTGTTGGAAGACGATCATGCGTCGGATAATTTGACCCTATGCGACCTTCAAATCGACGCCCTTAGGTAGATTTTACGGCTTGCATAGTTCAAGAAATAATGGATTATTTGATTTCTGTAAAAATGACAAGTTTTCAACGCCAAAACAAGAAAATCGACTATAACTCACGGTAGTGAAAAGCTAGAACGTTGCTTTAAAAAGCAAAAATATGAAGCTCAACGAGTTCTTTCGAATGAATATAGTCACGACTGTATAGCTGCTGCCAAACTTTCAGAAATTGGGAAAAGCCGTCCTGACCGGAAATCTCGAATTTTTGAATCGGGATTGCTCGGACGGTGTTAAAACGCTAAAAGAACGTATTTCGGAAAGTTTCGTCAAATTTCATCTTGATTTACGCCGCCAACCAACAATATGTGCCCAAAAGGAATCACCACCTTAAGCAAAATACCCTAAACGTCGGCCTTAATATTACGCGTCAGCATTAATCATGCGCGTATTTTGTGATTCTTGGTTTTCTTGGTTGTTTAATTGCCCGAACTTGTATACAATTGCTCAACCCATATTTTGTCTTTTTCCTTTTTTCTTTTAAAACAAAGGAAGCGTGTTTTTAAGACTCATGTGAGAATAATTCCCATCCTCCGTTTTCTGCCACTTTATTTGGTTATAGGTACGGTAGCTCATGTATTTTGCTATTTAGTTCCGTTCCTCAGTCTGAACAAAGCTGGTCCGTCTGATCTCTTTACGGTTGAGTCTTGATTGCCTCGAAGTATGTCAATTTGCGCAGTCGAACGAACGTGCGTTTCAGAGGTAGGGTTACTATCTTACACTGAATTATTTTCCATCATCCTCTTTGCAACAGTGGTAACTAATGTTTTGGTTACCCTAAAGTTTTCCCATGTTTAACATATGTCGGGGCCACTTTAGGAGGACTTTTGTGAAAGATACGAAAAGTTTTGCAACAAACGAAACTGTCTTGCTTTGTTAACCAATGGTAATTTCAAAATATTTGAAAAGAGAAATATCGGCGCTGGTCGAAATTGGCGACCCCCCTAGGGGCGATCAATGTCAGTTTTAGTGTCAGTTCACAGTCAAAAGATTAATAATAGAATTAACTTTTGGTGCCTCGATCTACATTTACCAAAGCTGGTGCACCACTAAGATGTACCCATCAAAACGACTAAGTGAAATCTCTATTGCCTTATATATTTAAAACAAACTTCACAGTTTCGAAGTTGTATCGTTGTCTGGGATCAACAAATGCAGGTAGATGAGCTGACGAGTGCAATTTATTGCAAAGCTGTTCAGCCAATTGGGCAGAAACTACATTTTGCTGATTATATGAAATAATGGCATGCTGTCTTTCTTCAACCACTCTGTAGTAGCAGGCACGATCCCCTGAAGTCCATCCTTGTGGGCACTTTAGCGATGAGTCTAGGCGTGCGAATAATTAGCAAATAAGTGAATTAATGCGCTCAATATTTGGTTTAATGTAGATCCTAAACTTACCACACTGCGTGGCTGTTTTCGCAAGAGTGAGTTAGCTAGTTTGGCTGAAGCAAAACAGTTATGCACTTCATATATTTTACAGCCACCTATCTCAGCCTAGTCGACGGTCCAATATAGGATGGTAATTTTACGGTATGCAAAATAGCTAAGGCCGCTACCTGAGGGCCTTACATTACCTTACATTACCTTACATTACCTTACATGTAACTGTAATCACTCTGATAAAACTAGGAAGAATGACACTTGAATGAATTATGCTAGCTCATTCCTACTGTCATTAGGATCAACCTATTACTCATTCTAGCTTTCACATTATACTTGCAGTGACTTATTGTATGAAGATAAAATGATAAGGATGTCAAAACCTCTACAACCGGTTGTACCGAATATGATTTACTTCTAGCTAAAACGTTATTTGCTAGTCTTAATCTCGTTTCAGTTAGATTCTCCGTTCCATCAAGCTAGTTTGATTTTAGTCGTGGATAAAATCTGACTAATTTTAAACTAATCAGAACTTTTCCAGATACTCTCCAGTAAGTCACGTGTGTTCTTGGATACATGTTGACATTAACTAGATTTTAGGTAGATTTTAATCAGATTAAGTATTAAGTTACAAATGACTAGAATTAAAATCTAATTAATCGGCTGCAACAATAAATGACGTTAATCAGAGCGAGATTGCAAATGAGTCTAATTATTCTTTAGTCAAGCTATACTTCGGCAATTTCGGGGCGTCTTTTTTGTGTTTGACCTTTGTTTTTTAAGCGTGTTGTGTGTTACTGTCATTCACGGTTGAACTGTAGCAAATTGAGTAAAACATGGCAACAACTTCGTTTTAAATGTACCTATTATAACGCCGCATAGTACCAAACATAATTAAAGAGCAGCCAACTTATTTTCCACAAGGCTATCTGGAATTCGCGGTTCCAGTTCGGATAAGAATTACCAGATTTCTACGCTTACTCCTGCCGTTTTCATTTAAGGATCGCATTCCCCTCCTCTGTTGTGTCCGTTCGCTTTTCACAAGAACTTCTGACCACAAATTTCCCTAAAGTATAAGCTTTACTCACAGTGCACTTTTCAGCGGCCATTCACTATTGATTCGCAATTCTACGACTTACCAATTTTGTTGACAATAAAAACTTGGCAAAATAGTTTAAACGGAATTTAGCAAACCAATTTTTGACGGATTGCTGATACACTGAAAATTAATTATATACGCCGCAGCAAATTGATTTATATCATTTTTTGGAGATCATGAAACTCTAGTTTCCGCTGCCATAATTTCGCTACAATATTTTTACTGTACATGGGCTGGCGCCAAAGTGTTCTCCAAAATGTCACTACAGATTATGAACGAATTCAAACTAAAGCTTGACTCGATTATGCTTGGGTGGCTCAATCGGTAGTTGACCTAATTAGCTAAAGGTTGTGGGTTCGGTCCCCTGCTCACGCCCGATTATTTCGCGTCGGTGGTGCAACTGTGACACGTATTGGTTTCGTTTGTTCTTTCATTCTTCTGTGACCTCTTCCAGTGCGAGTCAATGCATAATTATGCATTTTAACTTAGTCACCAAAAACCTATTAGAACTGTAAACCATTGGAAACATTCGATTTTCCAAGGAAATTCTCGTGAAACATGGAAACATCTGATGTTTCTGTTTCTACATACTGATTTCATGAAAATATCCAACCACATCACAGCTGACTTGGCGTGAGGATTGTAGTTACACAGCGTCACTGCTGGAAAGGGAGAGTGTTGGTGCAGCTGAAAAACTTAAAATATAGCCAGACAACGTTTACTCACATATATGGGAACAGTAGTTTCAGAATAGGTAAACAACCGCAAAGAAAGGCTGATTCACAGAAGATATTTGATTTGTAGCAGTGAATTTTTCAGTAAGATCTACTTCGCGGTTTACTCATACTTAATGGTGACCTGTTTGCAGACTCGAAGAATTAAGTTGAACGAAGATTTCAAAGCAATCTTTTGGCATTCCAAAGACCTGTAGTAGATAGCACACAGAAATAAACCGAACGTTTTACACTGGTTGTTCCCTTCTAGTAAAGTATGCAAAATACAGGTTGACGTTTCAATCTATTTGTAAACAACGAAGAGTGACTTGGATAAACAATAACTAAAATATTGTTCACAGCTGTTTTATAAAGGCAACAAACAGCGCATAATGATAAAAGTGTGACACTAGGCAGCCTCTCTGTAATCAACTTGCGATCAATCCAAGCAGGCTTTTAAGTCTACAATGTATCATGTGTCACATTACCTCAGGGAAACAACACCCAATCGTATTTATGTGGAACGTTACGCAGGTTTTTTGACCAAGAATTTTTTACGATTTTGCAATTTTTAGAGCATCATTACAGTCAATTTAGATAATTTTCAACGCCCTGTAAATTGTTTTGCACACGATCACTCTCTGCCTTTTCTCATATTACCGAAAATCGGGCGTTATTTGCCTGTCACTTGATTGGCAGAGGTTTAACTAAGAGATCAATAAATAGCTAAAATTGATGTTACAATTTTCGTGTGCAAAGACTGATTTTGCGCTTGCACTGTATTTTTTTCATTAGTGTTTACTTTGCTGCAGAATTTAGATAAAATAAATTGTTTAAAATAAACATATATAGATAAATGATAACTTTTTCTCTCGCGGTTTACTCGATAAAATCGCTATAGTCAGAGTAGTGTAGTGGCTAGGGTGTCCGCTTGGTACTGTTCCGGACACAGATCGAATCCTTCTTCTGGTATAATTTTAGTTTCACAATCGGCAGTGGCAAATCGCAATAAAATACAAATTCCGTGGTGCTAAGCTACCACGGCTCCGCGTCTGCTTTCTCGGATGAGGAAAGCTGTGCGTACCCGTCGGATATCATTCTCAAGGATACTTTGGGGTACCGAACCGCTTCGGTCCTTTCCAAAACTAAGGTCTTGGGCCCTACCAACACCGAAAGTATGGTCCTCGGTGTTCAGTCCTGCCTTGCTGGCACCTCCACTACTGCTAGGTCTACTAACCAGCCCTTTCGGAACAGCCGAGGGCCGGCGTTTCTTGGCCCTCGGCGACGATTCACGGGATCCCAGCAACCACCTACCAACCCTGACATCTGTTTCCTCTGTGGATAACCCGTCCATTTCGTGTCCAGTTACCCACGGAAGATATCTCCCTGGACCCTCTCAAATCGGAGGTCAGTGATGTTATTGATTTCCTTCCTCTTTCTTCTGCTCAATTGGATTTAGTCTAAAGTAAGCTTCAACTGCTTGTTTTAAACATTCGGCTTTGTGTGACAACAATGCTGTCCGTGGACGGCTGCAGTGTTGCAACCCATTTTGGGCACAGTTAACTTCTAAGCGCCTAGTTCTTAAAACTATTTCTTGCGGTTACGTCATCCCTGTTGTTGGTAGACCCACTTTGCTTTTCTTACAGAACAACAAATCGGCCCTTGCTCATGCAGAATTTATCTCGTCCGAACTTCGGATATTGTTAGATAAAGGTATTGTTCGTCGTGTATTACCGTCTGAGCAAGTTAATGCGAGCCCAGGTTAGTATATAGCGGAGTTAGACTTGAATCGGGTCATTTTCATGTCGATATTGACCAGATTTCTCAACGATATCTTAGTTTTTCCTGGCTTCATGTGTTTACTGTGCTTCCGTTTGGTATATCTCCTGCTCCCTATCTTTTTAACAAAATTATGAGCCAATTTACTGTGAAGAGGCGGTCTATGGGCATTTGTTGTGTCTCGTTTTTTGCTGACTGCTTTCTTACTGCCGCAACGCAGCACCAACTGTGGTCTATTCTTGCTTTGGTTTTGGATGATCTTGGCCGTTCCGGGTTTGCTGTTAATGTACAAATAACATCTAACGACCCCGTTCAATTCCGAAATTTTTTTGGATTTTGATTTGGATACTCGTTATTTTCGAATCTTGATTACTACGTCTAACTCGAAAACCTCAAAACTCTTGCCTTCTATTTTACTACCACTTCTTTTGTCTCGTCCTACATTTGTGACCACCCAGAATCTCCTGAAATTTGCAGGGCGAATTATTTCTTGTAAAATTGTTTTGGGTGACCGGGCTCTCCTTTTTACGCGGAGGCTTTACGCCTTGATTGGCTCTAACTATGCATGCGACGTTCCTATTTTGCTGTCGGCAGGGACTACCCAACATATCACTACATGGCGTTCATTGGTGGCTACTGCTTCCCGCTCTCTCGCTTAAATTGGCACACTCTTTAAATTTTCCATTTATTCGGATGCTAGCGACATCGCGGGGGCCGCAATTCTTTACGGTGGTTCGTCCTCTATATATCTCATTTTAATTTCTCGTTGAGCAAGCGGACACAAAGTTCTACGTTTCGTGAGCTGCTTATATTGTTTTATGGTTTTCAAACCTTTGCTTCCAAATTACAAAATTCCTCTGTGCGGTGGCATACTGATAATCAGGCCGTTTCTTACATTGTACACAGGGGTAGTATGCGACCGAAGTTACATAACTGCTTTCCGATTGCACTCTCAATGTCACCGTTTTCAGATTTCTCTCACCACTGTTTGGATACCACGCGGTCTTAATCACGTTGCTGACGCATGGTCCAAATTTTATGATCCTGACGATTAGCCTGTTAAACCGTCACTTTTTCGTATCTTGCAGCGCAAATTTGGACCTTTTGCTGTGGACCTGTTTGCTAATCACGTCAACGCACATCTTCCTAAGTTTTTAGCCGTTTGGTTGTCCTAATACATCAAGCGTTAACGCACTTCTCTAAGATTGGGGCTCTGAGCGCGCTTTGGCCGTGCCTCCCCTAAAACTCGCCTCAGCTGTTTTGACCAAATTCTCCTCAAATGGCAGGCAACTCAATGTTACTTGTCCTTCCTTTTTGGCCTTCCGCTTTATATTATCCTCTTTTACTTTCAGATTTTGTTCTAAAGCGCTGTCTTCGTTGTTGGTTTGTTATTGAAGACGGCCAAAGGTTTATTCTACCTGCCACCAACCAGACATTTTGTTTTGTAAACTTAAAATTTAAATTGTCTTTGTTGGTTGCTTACCTTGTGAAATAATAATGTTTGTTTTCTGCTTTTCTTTTATGTTTCCTGCTCACCCTAGGTACCGCCTGTTTCGTTTTCTTTCTGATCACTATACTCTTTCTTGCCATTTTACTCATGCCTTCCACATAAATAGATTATCTCGGAGTGAGGCAACGAAAAGATAAACTGGGTTAGTGAGTGTTGCCTTGTCACCTACCTGTATCACGACTGAAGTAGAAAATGTCATATAGGTGGCAATTAATTGAGCAAAAATCACTGCAGCGAAAACTGTCGTGACCAATGCGAGGACTCGTCCGATATGTCGAGTATGCGGATTTCTGTGCCTCAGTTGGAAAAAGTGGACCACGTGTATCTACAAAATTGTTTGCGTCAGTTTAAGACATAGCCAAAATTTATATAAACATCTGCATGCAACTCCATCTGTAGTCAGAACGAGCAATGATTTAATCATGTAAATTTATTTTTCCACAAATTTAAACACCCTAGACACAGTTTGAACTTAACGTTTTATGGATGTCTTTTAAGCAGAAGGGAACTTCACCCCCCTACGAGGCACACTAAGTTTATATTTTGAATACTTACCTCTATCGGTTGAAAACGGTGGGTATGGGGGTCTAAAACTTACCCTCTAATTCGAGGAGCTCTAGAAGAGCAAATATTGTTTGCTATTGTATAAAAAATATAGGTGTCTACATTGAATTTGAAAGTTTCTTTCAGTTTTTAGTTGATTTTTTAATTTAGTTTTTAGGTATTTTAAGAATCTTAAGTTAGTTCTGCTAATTTATCTTAAAAAGTGACCAAACATTTGCATTTTTTTGGAAAAAAATTGTTTTTGTTACAAGTTTTTAAAATTTTTTAAATTTTATTGGTATAAACTTTAATCTTGCAAAAATTGATTGATGCTCATGCTTTAACCCGTTTTTGGCGGTTGGCCGCGCCCACTGGCTCTCTCCTGTTTCGGACTAGCGCTTTTGCCTTAGTGACTGCAGGCAGGCGTCTTTCATTATTTCTTTATATTAGCTTTTCCCTACAGTGAGATATAGCTGATTTTCTTATTTCGGCTTCGAAAACTTGTCATTTTTGCAGAAATCAAATAATCCGCCAATTCTTGAGCTACGCAAGCCGTAAAATCTTAAACTAAGGATGTCAAGTTGAAGATATCGTCGAGGCCGATTATTCGGCAACGTTTTCATGCGTACCGCTATAGCCTGTCAAAAGCTAGCTAATACTGTCGGCACACTTTGATGTTGTCAGTTGGGGGAGTTAGTTAGGCAGGCTAAGCGTGAGGGGGAGGTGCGATTGCAGCGATAGGTAGGAACGGTTCAGGAACACCTAGGGGGGATGTCAGAGAGTCTTGGAAAAATGCATACCTTTGGATGAACGTTTCTATTAAGGGAAGAAAAATCAGAAAGCAATGTGTGGTTACGCCCCCCCCACTGTTCGCAGAGCAACTGGACGACTGCGTGGCATGTAATTTTACTTGATTCTGATAAATGTGTCAGCGGGGTGCCCAAAAATGCCGCCATCCAATCTCAAAAAATTTTCTGGGGTTGGGGGGGGGGTTTAGCCCCCCTTTCCTAAAAAACTTGAGTGATGGTGCCGGTCCTGAGTTGCAGGTTTTTTAAGACGGGAAACTGAAAAAACTTCTATGAAAGCGAAAATACTTGAAAAGATTTTGTATGAGAGCTAAAATTTTTTAGGAGGGGGGATGTGCGGAGCCTCTCTCAAAAAACCCTTCGTTTATTCTTGTTAGAAAATTCAAAAAATTTTCTGGGTTGGGGGGTTCAGCGGAGTGCCCAAAAAGCCGCCCTCCCTCTCAAAAAATTTTCTGGTGTTGGGGGGTGGGGGGGGTGGCGGAGTCCCCCTTTCCTAAAAAACTTGAGTGATGGTGCCGGTCCTGGGTTGCCGGTTTTTTAAGAAGGGAAACTGAAAAAAACTTCTATGAAAGCGAAAATAAATAAAACAATTTTGTATGAGAGCTAAAATTTTTTAAGAGGGGGGGATGTGCGGAGCCTCTCTCAAAAACCCTTCGCTTATTCTTGTTAGAAAATTCAAAAAAATTTTTTGGGTTGGGGGGTTCAGCGGAGTGCCCAAAAAGCCGAATCCCCCTCTCAAAAAATTTTCTGGTGTTGGGGGGGGGGGGTGGCAGAGCCCCCCTTTCCTAAAAAAATTGAGTGATGGTGCCGGTCCTGGGTTGCAGTTTTTTTAAAATGGAAAATTGAAAAAACTTCTATGAAAGCGAAAATAATTGAAAAAATTATGTTTGGGAGCTAAAATTTTTTTGGGAAGAGGGATGTGCGGAGCCTCTCTGGGGATGGGGGCGGGGTGGTTAGTGTTGTTGGAAAATTCAAAATATTTTCTGAGGTTGGGTTGGGGAGGAGTGGGGAGGCGGAGCCCCCGAGCCCCCTCTCCTAAAAAAATTGAGTGATCGCAGCGTTTTTTTTCAAAATCGGATTTCATCAAATTTTCGTCATTTTTATTTTCTGAACGTCATTTTTATTTGTCCACCGTCAAAAATACGTTTTTCCAGAAATACAGTTTTGTTTTCATTTTGGGCTATATTAAT
>JASAND010022975.1:0-39354 GCA_030248195.1 Trissonchulus latispiculum
TGAGCCCTTTCTATAAGCAGAAAAATGTCGGGCGGGAACCACTTGATGCCTTTTGACTTGTTATTGGGTTGTCGCATTTTTTAAAAAAAAAGACAACCCTTTGATATGGCTAAGTTTCTTTATTTATTTATTTATTTATTTATTATTCCGGTCAACATTTGTGTCCCCCCCCTTTTTCTCGAGATTGGCTGGACCGATCGGGCTGAAATTCTCACCATAGTTGGAGGGTGACCTGAAGTGCTCCCGTTTGTAAGGGCATCCCGATATCTCCCGGATTCCGGGAATGGCGGCTCCCGGAAATTTAAAAATCGTAAGGGGGGACCAAGGGAAACGTAAAAATTTTTTATCTCCGATTTTGTTTAAAAGTTGGTCATAGGGTAAGTCGACCACGCTGATTTCGAAACTGAAATCGAAATTTCCGGAAAATTCACGGATTTCGAGATATTCGACCCGGAAAATTCCGGATTTTGAAAAATTTCTCCAAAAGTGGTCGATATGGTACTCAAATGAAAGAGCTCGCCGAGCTGAACAACTTTCCTTCTGGCGACATTTTCCGGAAATGCGTCTAGCGAAAGTTATAGCCGAAAAACTGAAAATCCGGGAATTCACGAAAACCCGGATTTTGGACCAAAAAATTTTTTGTCTCCGATTTCGCTCAAAAGTTGGTCATAGGGTAACTCGACCACGCTGATTTCGAAACTGAAATCGACATTTCCGGAAAATTTACGGATTTCGAGATATTCGCTCCGGAAATATCCGGATTTTGAAAAATTTCTCCAAAAGTGGTCGATATGGTACTCAAATGAAAGAGCTCGCCGAGCTGAACAACTTTCTTTCTTGCGACATTTTCCGGAAATGCGTCTAGCGAAAGTTATAGCCAAAAAACTGAAAATCCGGGAATTCACGAAAACCCGGATTTTGGACTTCAAAATTTTTTGTCTCGGATTATGCTTAAAAGTTGGTCATAGGGTAAGTCGGTGGTGCTGATTTCGAATCTGAAATTGAAATTCCCGGAAAATTCACGGATTTCGAGATATTAGGCCCGGAAAATTACGGATTTTGAAAATTTTTTCCGAAAGTGGTCGATATGGTACTCAAATGAAAGAACTCGTCGAGCTGAGCAACTTTCCTTGTTGCGACATTTTCCGGAAATGCGTCTAGCGAAAGTTACGGCCGAAAAACTGAAAATCCGGAAATTCCCGGAAAAACCGAATTTCTAAGAACTTCACAAAAGTAGACTTTATGGTACTTATTCGAAAGCTCTCAGCGAGTAGGAAAAAAGTCGTGATAAGGCCAAAGTCTGAAAATGTTTCAAAACTGAGTCTTAGCCCGAGCCAATATAAGCACAGAGGAAGGATAAGAGGAAAATGCGCGACAACCCGTTGATGCCGGTAGGATTTATTATTATTATTATTCTCCGGATTCTTGTCCCCCCCCTCTATCTCGAGATTGGAAAGGGGTACAGAGGTGGTTGATACCTCATTTTGAAGGTCTTGACTTGAACTGCTCCCGGAAGCGCGGGGAGCCCCGGGGGAGCAGAGGTGCTCCCGGAGCACCCCCGTGAGTAAAAATGAGTAAAATAAAAAAGTTGTCCAAATGAGCTGATTTTGGTATCATTCGAAAGCTCTCGGCGAGTAATGAAAAAGTTGTAATAGGGTCAAGGCCTGAAAATGCACTGATTTTGAGTTATGAGGCCGAAAATGGTCAAAAATGGCCAAAAACGGCCGAAATGGCTCAAAATTTAAAGTTCTCAGATCGGGCTCATATCGGTATCATTTGAAAGCTCTCGTTGCGTAGATAAAAAGTTGTAATAGGTTCAAAGCACCAAAATTTACAGAAAATGAGTTACGGGGCTCCAAAGGGGTCAAAAATGGACAAAACCGGTCAAAATGGGTCAAAATTGAAAGTAACCGAGACCGCCCAATATGGATATCATTCGAAAGCTCTCGTTGAGTAGATGAAACGCTCTAATAGGGTCAAAGAACCAAAATGTACAGAAAATGAGTTACGGGGCCTCAAAGGGGTCAAATATGTCCAAAGCCGGCCAAAATGGGTCAAAATCAAAAGTTATGGAAAACGACAATATGGGTATCAATCGAAAGATCTCTTTGAGTATATAAAAAGCTGTCATAGGGACAAGGGGTAATATCGTAGGATAATTGACTTATCTTATTTATAAGAGGAAAAATGCAGCGGCAACCCATTCATGCCACTTTGCTTGTTGTGTTGCCCACTTTTCCGAAGGAATGGGCAGCACTTTGTTATTGGTCTGTGCTTATTGTGTTGCCCACCTTTCCAAAGGAAAAAAGGGCAACCATTTCTACTGTCTGTTTATTCTTATTATTATTATTATTATTATTATTATTATTAGCAGGTGGGTGTCCCCCCCCTAGATCTCGAGATTGGGAAGGGGTACAGGGTTGGTTAATATCTCATTTTGAAGAGCGTGAAAAGAAGGTGTGCATCCGTGAATTTCATTAGTCTATCTCCACTCAGTCGACCAGGGCAGGGAATTTAATTTTTCAAAATCATGAGGGGGGATGGCCGAACGTTACACTGTTGGAGACCGCAAAAGTGAGCAAACTGCCCAGAAACCCGTAACATCTGTGTTTTTTTAACTCGTTAATCAAGATGAGCCGGTGTATTTGCTAGGACACGCTTAGAATTTCATCGTTCTACTCCCACCCAGTCGACCAGGGGAGGGAATTTAATTTTTAAAAATTTTTGTTGGAGACCGCAAAAGTGAGCAGACTGTCGTCACAGTGCCAGACGGTCTAAACCTTTTTGTCTTAGTCAAGATGAGCCGGTGTATTTGCTAGGACACGTTTAGAATGGTATATCAAGTAACTTGTAGTATGTAGTTGAGAATTGCTTATCCCAACTGCCCTTTTATGGGCAACCATGTTCAGGCAAAGGTGTAAAAAATGGTCAAAAACTTTTTTGCCTCCGATATGGTTGAAAAGTCGGTTATAGGGTAATTCGGGGACGCAGATTCCAAATCTGCAAGCGAAATTTTTCTACCTTTTGAGAATCTCGAGATATGGGCAAAATTTACACTGTTGGAGACCGCAAAAGTGAGCAAACTGCCCAGAAACCCCTAATATCTGTGTTTTTTGAAATCGTTAGTCAAGATGAGCCGGTGTATTTGCTAGGACACGCTTAGAATGATATATCAAGTAACTTTTAGCGATATGTAGTTGAAAATTGCTTATCCCAACTGCCCTTTTATGGGCAACCATGTTCAGGCAAAGGTGTCAAAAATGGTCAAAAAATTTTTGTCTCCGATTTGGTTGAAAAGTCGATTATAAGGTAATTCGGGGACGCAGATTCCAAATCTGCAATCGAAATTTTTCTAACTTTTGAGAATCTCGAGATGTGGCCAAAAGTTACACTGTTGGAGACCGCAAAAGTGAGCAAACTGCCCAGAAACACCTAATATCTGTGCTTTTTTAACGTGTTAGTCAAGTTTAGCCGGTGGATATGCTAGGATACCCTTTAGAAAGCAGTGTCAATTATTTTTAAACGATATTTAGTCGAAAACTGCTTATCCCAACTGCCCTTTTATGGGCAACCATTTTCAGGCGAAGGTGTCAAAAATGGTCAAAAACTTTTTGTCTCTGATTTGGTTGAAAAGTTGCTTCTAGGATAACCCGGGAACGCAGAAAATATCATTTATCCCAACTGCCTTCTTAAGGGCAACCGTAAGATAAAATAGCACAGTTTTTTTCGTTTTTCTCGAAAGTTGCAAAACATGACTTACGCTGTTTTTCCATATACCCCTCGATTTGTATAACGTAGTATATATGCAAGGTGTACTTGAAAAATCACTTATCCCAACTTTCTGCTTAAAGGCAACCATTTGTATGAAGTAGTGTTAACAAAGTGTAATGGGAAAGTCACTTATCCCAACTGACTTTTTAATGGCAACCATTTGTATGAAGTAGTGTTAACAAAGTGAAATGGGAAAGTCACTTATCCCAACTGCCTTTTCAAGGGCAACCATTTTAGGATGAAGGTGTCGTCATTATTGTATTCGAATAAAACCAAGCATATTGCAGAAGGACGCATTTCTTGAACGAGAGGCTATCAAAGTCTTAGGAAATAAAGCTGTGACGCAAATGGAATGTGCAGGTGGGCAACACACTCTCGCAGTCGCTAGTTATTATTATTATTATTATTATTATTATTATCCGTCTGTCCCCCCCCTAGATCTCGAGATTGGGAATGGGTACAGGGGTGGTTGATACCTCATTTTGAAGATATTCACTTGGACGTTGGATCCTCAGTTGGGCAGTCCGATACCTTCCGGATTCCGGGAATGGCGAATCCCGGAATTTTTAGATTGGTAAGGGGGGACCAAGGCGAAATTTCAAAATCCAAAATTTGGTAAAACATTTTTTGTCTCCGATTTCGCTCAAAAGTTGGTCATAGGGTAATTCGACCACGCTGATTTCGAAACTGAAAACGAAATTTCCGGATAATTTCCGGATTTCGAGATATTCGACCCGGAAATTCCGGATTTTGAAAAATTTCTCCAAAAGTGGTCGATATGGTACTCAATTTAAAGATCTCGTCGAGCTGAGCAACTTTCCTTCTTGCGGCATTTTCTGAAAATGCGTTTAGCGAAAGTTATGACCGAAAAACTGAAAATCAGGGAATTCCCGAAAATCCGGATTCTGGGTCGAAAAATTTATTTGTCTCCGATTTCACTCAAAAGTTGGTCATAGGGTAACTCGACCACGCTGATTTCGAAACTGAAATCGAAATTTCCGGAAAATTTCCGGATTTCGAGATATTCGACCCGGAAAATTCCGGATTTTGAAAAATTTCTCTGAAAGTGGTCAATATGGTACTCAAACGAAAGAGTTCGACGAGCTCAGCAACTTTCCTTCTTGCGACAATTTCTGAAAATGCGTCTAGCGAAAGTTATGGCAGAAAAATAAACGGAAAAACCTGTTGTGGGCAACACATTCTTGCAGTAGCGCTAGTTATTATTATTCTCGTGACCACCCCCTGTCCCCCCCTCTAACTTTTGATTGGGTGGACCGATTGGGCTGAAATTTTCAGTGGAGGTTTGGGGTGGGGTGAAGTGTTGACTGAAGCGCGGACAGTCCGGTATTTCCCGGATTCCGGGAATGGCGGCTCCCGGAATTTTTTAAAATGGTAAGGGGGACCAAGGGAAACGTAAAAATTTTTTGTCCCCGATTTCGCTTAAAAGTTGGGCATAGGGTAATTCGATAGCGCTGATTTCCAAACTGAAATCGAAATTTCCGGAAAATTTACGGATTTCCAGATATTGGACCCGGAATATTCCGGATTTTGAAAAATTTTTCCGAAAGTGGTCGATATGGTACTTAAATGAAAGAGCTCGTCGAGCTGAGCAACTTTCCTTCTTGCGACATTTTCCGGAAATGCGCCTACCGAAAGTTACAGCCGAAAAACTGAAAATCCGGGAATTCACGAAAACCCGGATTTTAAAAAAGTTCTTCAAAAGTGGTCAATATGGTACTCAAATGAAAGAGCTCGTCGAGCTGAACAACTTTTCTGCTTGCGGCATTTTCCGGAAATGCGTCTAGCGAAAGTTACAGCCGAAAAACTGAAAATCCGGGAATTCACGAAAACCCGGATTTTAAAAAATTTCTTCAAATGTGGTCAATATGGTACTCAAATGAAAGAGCTCGTCGAGCTGAACAACTTTTCTGCTTGCGGCATTTTCGGGAAATGCGTGTAGCGAAAATTACGACCAAAATACTGTTGCATTCTTCTGAAAATCCGTCCCCCCAAAGGGAAAATGCCGCGGCAACCCATTCTCGCAACTTCGCTAGTTTATTATTGTGTTGCCCACTTTTCCAAAGGAATGGGCAACACCTTGTTATTGGTCTGTGCTTATTATTATTGGGTTGTCGCATTTTTTTTAAAAAAAGACAACCCTTTGATATGGCTAAGTTTCTTTATTTATTTATTTATTTATTGGGTTGCCGCTTTTTCACAAAAAGGCAACCCTTTAACTTGGGTATGTCCGTTATTTATTTATTATTATTATTATTTCTTCTCCGGATTCTTGTCCCCCCCCCTCTATCTCGAGATTGGAAAGGAGTAGAGAGGTGGTTGATACCTCATTTTGAAGGTCTTGACTTGAACTGCTCCCGGAAGCGCGGGGAACCCCGGGGGAGCAGAGGTGCTCCCGGAGCACCCCCGTGAGTAAAAATGAGTAAAATAAAAAAGTTGTCCAAATGAGCTAATTTTGGTATCATTCGAAAGCTCTCGACGAGTAAAGAAAAAGTTGTAATTGGGTCAAGGCCTGAAAATGCACTCATTTTGAGTTATGAGGCGAAAAATGGTGAAAAATGGCCAAAAACGGCCAAAATGGCTCCAAATTGAAAGTTCTCAGATCGGACTCATATTGGTATCATTCGAAAGCTCTCGTTGCGTAGATAAAATGTTATAATAGGGCCAAGGCACCAAAGTGTACAGAAAATGAGTTACGGGGCCTAAAATGGGTCAAAAATGGCCAAAATCGGTCAAAATGGCTCAAAATTAAAAAGTGTCGGAAATCCACAATATGGATATCATTGGAAAGCTCTCTTTGCGTAGATAAAAAGTTGTAATAGGGCCAACGCACCAATGTGGAGGAAAAATGAGTTACGGAGGCTCAAACGGGTCAAAAATGGCCAAAAATGGCCAAAATCAGTCAAAAAGGGTCAAAATTAAAAAGTGTCGGAAATTCACAATATGGATATCAATCGAAAGCTCTCGTTGCGTAGATAAAAAGTTGTAATGGAGACAAAGCTCCTAGCTGCATGCAAACGGAGTTATGTCCCTTGATAAGAGGAAAAATGCCAGCGGCAACCCATTCATGCCAAATTGCTTGTTTATTTATTATTCCGGTCAACATTTGTGTCCCCCCCCTTTTTCTCGAGATTGGCTGGACCGATCGGGCTGAAATTCTCACCATAGTTGTAGGGTGACCTGAAGTGCTCCCGTTTGTAAGGGCAGCCCGATATCTCCCGGATTCCGGGAATGGCGGCTCCCGGAAATTTAAAAATCGTAAGGGGGGACCAAGGGAAACGTAAAAATTTTTTGTCTCCGATTTTGCTTAAAAGTTGGTCATAGGGTAAGTCGACCACGCTGATTTCGAAACTGAAATCGAAATTTCCGGAAAATTTACGGATTTCGAGATATTCGACCCGGAAAATTCCGGATTTTTAAAAATTTCTTTAAAAGTGGTCGATATGGTGCTCAAACGAAAGAGCTCGTCGAGCTGAACAACTTTCCTTCTTGCGACATTTTCCAGAAATGCGTCTAGCGAAAGTTATAGCCGAAAAACTGAAAATCCGGGAAATCACAAAAACCCGGATTTTGGACTTAAAAATTTTTTGTCTCCGATTTCGCTCAAAAGTTGGTCATAGGGTAAGTCGGCCACGCTGATTTCGAAACTGAAATCGAAATTTCCGGAAAATTTACGGATTTCGAGATATTCGCCCCGAAAATTTCCGAATTTTGAAAAAATTTTCCGAAAGTTGTCGATATGGTACTCAAATGAAAGAGCTTGTCGAGTTGAACAACTGTTCTGCTTGCAGCATTTTCCAGAAATGCGTCTAGCGAAAGTTATAGCCGAAAAACCGAAAATCTGGGAAATCCGGAAAACGGAATTTTAAAAAATTGTCTCAAAAGTAGTCGATATGGTACTCATTTGAAAGTCCTCAACGAGTAGGAAGAAAGTTGTAATAGAACCAAATTTTAAAAATGTACCAAAACTGAGTTTTGGCCCTTTAGATAAGACGAAAATGGCTGCGACAACCCGTTTATGCCGGTAGGATTTATTGGGTTGTCGCATTTTTTTTAAAAAAAAAGACAACCCTTTGATATGGCTAAGTTTCTTTATTTATTTATTATTCCGGTCAACATTTGTGTCCCCCCCCCTTTTTCTCGAGATTGGCTGGACCGATCGGGCTGAAATTCTCACCATAGTTGGAGGGTGACCTGAAGTGCTCCCGTTTGTGGGGTTCAGCCCGATATCTCCCGGATTCCGGGAATGGCGGCTCCCGGAATTTTTTAAAATGGTAAGGGGGGACCAAGGGAAACGTAAAAATTTTTTGTCTCCGATTTTGCTTAAAAGTTGGTCATAGGGTAATTCGACCACGCTGATTTCGAAACTGAAATCGAAATTTCCGGAAAATTTCCGGATTTCGAGATATTCGACCCGGAAAATTCCGGATTTTGAAAAATTTCTCCAAAAGTGGTCGATATGGTACTCAAATGAAAGAGCTCGCCGAGCTGAACAACTTTCCTTCTTGCGACATTTTCCGGAAATGCGTCTAGCGAAAGTTATAGCCGAAAAACTGAAAGTCCGGGAATTCAAGAAAACCCGGATTTTGGACTTAAACATTTTTTGTCTCGGATTTTGCTTAAAAGTTGGTCATAGGGTAAGTCGGTGGTGCTGATTTCGAATCTGAAATTGAAATTCCCGGAAAATTCACGGATTTCGAGATATTAGGCCCGGAAAATTCCGGATTTTGAAAAATTTTTCGGAAAGTGGTCAATATGGTACTCAAATGAAAGAACTCGTCGAGCTGAGCAACTTTCCTTATTGCGACATATTCCGGAAATGCGTCCAGCGAAAATTACAGCCGAAAAACTGAAAATCCGGGAATTCCCGGAAAAACCGGAATTTTAAAAATTGTCCTAAAAGTTGTCAATATGGCACTTATTCGAAAGATCTCAGCGAGTAGGGATAGTAGAAAAGTTGTGATATTGCCAAAGTCTGAAAATGTTCCAAAACTCTGAGTTTGAGCCCGAGCCAATATAAGCAGAGAGGAATAAGAGGAAAATGCGCGACAACCCGTTGATGCCGGTAGGATTTATTGGGTTGTCGCATTTTTTTAAAAAAAAGACAACCCTTTGATATGGCTAAGTTTCTTTATTGTGTTGCCCACCTTTCCAAAGGAAAAAAGGGCAACCATTTCTACTGTCTGTTTATTCTTATTATTATTATTATTGGGTTGCCGCTTTTTCACAAAAAGGCAACCCTTTAACTTGGGTATGTCCGTTATTTATTATTATTTCTTCTCCGGATTCTTGTCCCCCCCCTCTATCTCGAGATTGGAAAGGGGTAGAGAGGTGGTTGATACCTCATTTTGAAGGTCTTGACTTCAACTGCTCCCGGAAGTGCGGGGAGCCCCGGGGGAGCAGAGGTGCTCCCGGAGCAGCCCCGTGAGTAAAAATGAGTAAAATAAAAAAGTTGTCCAAATGACCTAATTTTGGTATCATTCGAAAGCTCTCGGCGAGTAATGAAAAAGTTGTAATAGGGTCAAGGCCTGAAAATGCACTCATTTTGAGTTACGAGGCCGAAAATGGTCAAAAATGACCAAAAACGGTCAAAATGGCTCAAAATTGAAAGTTCTCGGATCAAGCTCATATCGGTATCATTCGAAAGCTCTCGTTATGTAGATGAAAAGTTGTAATAGGGCCAAGGCACCAAAATGGAGGAGAAATGAGTTACGGAGCCTCAAATGGGTCAAAAATGGCCAAAATCGGTCAAAATGGGTCAAAATTGAAAGTAACCGAAACCGCCCAATATGGATATCATTCGAAAGCTCTCGTTGAGTAGATGAAACGTTGTAATAGGGTCAAAGCACCAAAATGTACAGAAAATGAGTTACTGGGCCTCAAAGGGGTCAAATATGGCCACAGCCGGCCAAAATGGGTCAAAATCAAAAGTTATGGAAAACGACAATATGGGTATCAATCGAAAGATCTCTTTGAGTATATAAAAAGCTGTCATAGGGACAAGGGGTAATATCGTAGGATAATTGACTTATCTTATTTATAAGAGGAAAAATGCAGCGGCAACCCGTTCATGCCACTTTGCTTGTTATTATTATTATTATTAGCAGGTGGGTGTCCCCCCCCTAGATCTCGAGATTGGGAAGGGGTACAGGGTTGGTTAATATCTCATTTTGAAGAGCGTGAAAAGAAGGTGTGCATCCGTGAATTTCATTAGTCTATCTCCACTCAGTCGACCAGGGCAGGGAATTTAATTTTTCAAAATCATGAGGGGGGATGGCCGAACGTTACACTGTTGGAGACCGCAAAAGTGAGCAAACTGCCCAGAAACCCGTAACATCTGTGTTTTTTTAACTCGTTAATCAAGATGAGCCGGTGTATTTGCTAGGACACGCTTAGAATTTCATCGTTCTACTCCCACCCAGTCGACCAGGGGAGGGAATTTAATTTTTAAAAATTTTTGTTGGAGACCGCAAAAGTGAGCAGACTGTCGTCACAGTGCCAGACGGTCTAAACCTTTTTGTCTTAGTCAAGATGAGCCGGTGTATTTGCTAGGACACGTTTAGAATGGTATATCAAGTAACTTGTAGTATGTAGTTGAGAATTGCTTATCCCAACTGCCCTTTTATGGGCAACCATGTTCAGGCAAAGGTGTAAAAAATGGTCAAAAACTTTTTGCCTCCGATATGGTTGAAAAGTCGGTTATAGGGTAATTCGGGGACGCAGATTCCAAATCTGCAAGCGAAATTTTTCTACCTTTTGAGAATCTCGAGATATGGGCAAAATTTACACTGTTGGAGACCGCAAAAGTGAGCAAACTGCCCAGAAACCCCTAATATCTGTGTTTTTTGAAATCGTTAGTCAAGATGAGCCGGTGTATTTGCTAGGACACGCTTAGAATGATATATCAAGTAACTTTTAGCGATATGTAGTTGAAAATTGCTTATCCCAACTGCCCTTTTATGGGCAACCATGTTCAGGCAAAGGTGTCAAAAATGGTCAAAAAATTTTTGTCTCCGATTTGGTTGAAAAGTCGATTATAAGGTAATTCGGGGACGCAGATTCCAAATCTGCAATCGAAATTTTTCTAACTTTTGAGAATCTCGAGATGTGGCCAAAAGTTACACTGTTGGAGACCGCAAAAGTGAGCAAACTGCCCAGAAACACCTAATATCTGTGCTTTTTTAACGTGTTAGTCAAGTTTAGCCGGTGGATATGCTAGGATACCCTTTAGAAAGCAGTGTCAATTATTTTTAAACGATATTTAGTCGAAAACTGCTTATCCCAACTGCCCTTTTATGGGCAACCATTTTCAGGCGAAGGTGTCAAAAATGGTCAAAAACTTTTTGTCTCTGATTTGGTTGAAAAGTTGCTTCTAGGATAACCCGGGAACGCAGAAAATATCATTTATCCCAACTGCCTTCTTAAGGGCAACCGTAAGATAAAATAGCACAGTTTTTTTCGTTTTTCTCGAAAGTTGCAAAACATGACTTACGCTGTTTTTCCATATACCCCTCGATTTGTATAACGTAGTATATATGCAAGGTGTACTTGAAAAATCACTTATCCCAACTTTCTGCTTAAAGGCAACCATTTGTATGAAGTAGTGTTAACAAAGTGTAATGGGAAAGTCACTTATCCCAACTGACTTTTTAATGGCAACCATTTGTATGAAGTAGTGTTAACAAAGTGAAATGGGAAAGTCACTTATCCCAACTGCCTTTTCAAGGGCAACCATTTTAGGATGAAGGTGTCGTCATTATTGTATTCGAATAAAACCAAGCATATTGCAGAAGGACGCATTTCTTGAACGAGAGGCTATCAAAGTCTTAGGAAATAAAGCTGTGACGCAAATGGAATGTGCAGGTGGGCAACACACTCTCGCAGTCGCTAGTTTATTTATTTATTTATTTATTATTCCGGTCAACATTTGTGTCCCCCCCCTTTTTCTCGAGATTCGCTGGACCGATCGGGCTGAAATTCTCACCATAGTTGTAGGGTGACCTGAAGTGCTCCCGTTTGTAAGGGCATCCCGATATCTCCCGGATTCCGGGAATGGCGAATCCCGGAATTTTAAAAATCGTAAGGGGGGACCAAGGGAAACGTAAAAATTTTTTGTCTCCGATTTTGCTTAAAAGTTGGTCATAGGGTAAGTCGACCACGCTGATTTCGAAACTGAAATCGAAATTTCCGGAAATTTTCCGGATTTCGAGATATTCGACCCGGAAAATTCCGGATTTTGTAAAATTTCTCCAAACGTGGTCGATATGGTACTCAAATGAAAGAGCTCGTCGAGCTGAGCAACTTTCCTTCTTGCGACATTTTCCGGAAATGCGTCTAGCGAAAGTTATAGCCGAAAAACTGAAAATCCGGGAATTCACGAAAACCCGGATTTTGGACTTAAAAATTTTTTGTCTCGGATTTTGCTTAAAAGTTGGTCATAGGGTAAGTCGGCGGTGCTGATTTCGAATCTGAAATCGAAATTTCCGGAAAATTTACGGATTTCGAGATATTCGACCCGGAAAATTCCGGATTTTGAAAAAATTTTCGGAAAGTGGTCGATATGGTACTCAAATGAAAGAACTCGTCGAGCTGAGCAACTTTCCTTCTTGCGACATTTTCCGGAAATGCGTCTAGCGAAAGTTATAGCCGAAAAACTGAAAATCCGGGAATTCCCGGAAACCCGGAATTTTAAAAATTGTCCTAAAAGTTGTCAATATGGTACTTATTCGAAAGATCTCAGCGAGTAGGGAAAAGTTGTGGTAGGGCCAAAGTCTGAAAATGTTCCAAAACTGAGTTTGAGCCCGAGCCAATATAAGCACAGAGGAATAAGAGGAAAAATGGCTGCGACAACCCGTTGATGCCGGTAGGATTTATTATTATTATTATTGGGTTGCCGCTTTTTACACAAAAAGGCAACCCTTTCATCTGGGTATGTCCGTTTTTATTATTCATCTCGTTACCACCCCTTGTCCCCCCCCTCTATCTCGAGATTGGGAAGGGGTAGAGAGGTGGTTGATACCTCATTTTGAAGGTCTTGACTTGAACTGTTGACTGAAGCGCGGGGAGCCCCGGGGGAGCAGAGGTGCTCCCGGAGCACCCCCGTGAGTAAAAATGAGTAAAATAAACAAGTTGTCCAAATGAGCTAATTTTGGTATCATTCGAAAGCTCTCGGCGAGTAATGAAAAAGTTGTAATTGGGTCAACGCCTGAAAATGCACTCATTTTGAGTTATGAGGCGAAAAATGGTCAAAAAATGCCCAAAAACGGCCAAAATGGCTCAAAATCGGGAGTTCTCGGATTGGGCTCATATCGGTGTCATTCGAAAGCTCTCATTGAGTATATAAAAAGTTGTAATAGGGCCAAAGCGCCAAAGTGTACGAAAATTGAGTTACGGAGCCGCAAAGGGGTCAAAAATGGTCAAAATCGACCAAAATGACCAAAAATTTAAACAACTCTAAATATGGTCAATATGGTACTCTATTGAGAGCTCTCGATACGGACTACACGAATCAGACTATACTGGGTCACAACGGTGCCTCTTTTGGGAGATATGGCCATCTATAAACGGAAAATGCCGCGGCAACCCATTCTCGCTACTTCGCTAGTTATTATTATCCGTCTGTCCCCCCCCTAGATCTCGAGATTGGGAAGGGGTACAGGGGTGGTTGATACCTCATTTTGAAGATATTCACTTGGACGTTGGATCCTCAGTTGGGCAGTCCGATACCTTCCGGATTCCGGGAATGGCGAATCCCGGAATTTTTCGGTTGGTAAGGGGGGACCAAGGCGAAATTTCAAAATCCAAAATTTGGTCAAAAATTTTTTGTCTCCGATTTCGCTCCAAAGTTGGTCATAGGGTAACTCGACCACGCTGATTTCGAAACTGAAATCGAAATTTCCGGAAAATTTACGGATTTTGAGATATTCGACCCGGAAAATTCCGGATTTTGAAAAATTTCTCCAAAAGTGGTCGATATGGTACTCAAATGAAAGATCTCGTCGAGCTGAGCAACTTTTCTTCTTGCGACATTTTCCGAAGATGCGTCTAGCGAAAGTTATGTCCGAAAAACTGAAAATCCGGGAATTCACGAAAATCCGGATTTTGGGTCGAAAAATTTTTTGTCTCCGATTTCGCTCAAACGTTGGTCATAGGGTAACTTGACCACGCTGATTTCGAAACTGAAATCGAAATTTCCGGAAAATTTCTTGATTTCGAGATATTCGACCCGGAAAATTCCGGATTTTGAAAAATTTCTCTGAAAGTGGTCGATATGGTGCTCAAACGAAAGAGTTCGTCGAGCTGAGCAACTTTCCTTCTTGCAACAATTTCTGAAAATGCGTCTAGCGAAAGTTATGGCAGAAAAATAAACAGAAAAACCTATCGTGGGCAACACGTTCTTGCAGTAGCGCTAGTTATTATTGGGTTGCCGCTTTTTCACAAAAAGGCAACCCTTTAAGTTGGGTATGTCCGTTATTATTATTATTATTTCTTGCCGCATGTGTCCCCCCCCTCTAACTTTTGATTGGCTGGACCGATCCGGCTGAAATTTTCAGGGGGAGTTGGGGGTGACCTAAAGTGCTCCCGGAAGCGCGGGCAGTTCGGTACTTCCCGGATTCCGGAAATGGCGGTACCCGGAATTTTTTGAAATGGTAAGGGGGGACCAAGGGAAACGTAAAAAATTTTTTGTCTCCAATTTTGCTCAAAAGTTGGTTATAGGGTAATTCAACCACGCTGATTTCGAAACTCAAATCGAAATTTCCGGAAAATTTCCGGATTTCGAAATATTCGACCCGGAAAATTCCGGATTTTGAAAAATTTTTCCGAAAGTGGTCGATATGGTACTCAAATTAAAGAGCTCGTCGAGCTGAACCACTTTCCTTCTTGCGATATTTTCCGGAAATGAGCCTAGCGAAAGTTATGGCCGAAAAACTGAAAATCCGGGAATTCCCGGAAACCCGGATTTTGAACGGAAAAATTTTTTGTCTCCGATTTTGCTTAAAAGTTGGTCATAGGGTAATTCGACCGCGCTGATTTCGAAACTGAAATCGAAATGTCCGGAAATTTTATGGATTCCGAGATATTGGACCCGGAAAATTCCGGATTTTGAAAAATTTTTCCGAAAGTGGTCGATATGGTACTCAAATTAAAGAGCTCGTCGAGCTGAAAAACTTTCCTTCTTGCGATATTTTCCGGAAATGAGCCTAGCGAAAGTAATGGTCGAAAAACTGAAAATCCGGGAATTCCCGAAAACCCGGATTTTGGACCAAAAAAATTTTTGTCTCCGATTTTGCTTAAAAGTTGGTCATAGACTAATTCGATGGCGCTGATTTCGAAACTGAAATCGAGATCTCCCGAAATTTTACGGATTTCGTGGTACTCGACACGGAAAATTGACTTGTTGATAAGAGGAAAAATGCAGCGGCAACCCGTTCATGCAAATAAGCTTGTTATTATTTATTTCTTGCCGTATGTGTCCCCCCCCTCTAACTTTTGATTGGCTGGACCGATCCGGCTGAAATTTTCAGGGGGAGTTGGGGGTGACCTAAAGTGCTCCCGGAAGCGCGGGCAGTTCGGTACTTCCCGGATTCCGGAAATGGCGGTACCCGGAATTTTTTAAAATGGTAAGGGGGGACCAAGAGAAACGTAAAAATTTTTTGTCTCCGATTTTGCTCAAAAGTTGGTTATAGGGTAATTCAACCACGCTGATTTCGAAACTGAAATCGAAATTTCCGGAAAATTTCCGGATTTCGAGATATTCGACCCGGAAAATTCCGGATTTTGAAAAATTTCTCCAAAAGAGGTCAATATGGTACTCAAATGAAAGAGCTCGCCGAGCTGAACAACTTTTCTTCTTGCGACATTTTCCGGAAATGCGTCTAGCGAAAGTTATGGCCGAAAAACTGAAAATCCGGGAATTCCCGGAAACCCGGATTTTGAACGGAAAAATTTTTTGTCTCCGATTTTGCTCAAAAGTTGGTCATAGGGTAACTCGATAGCGCTGATTTCAAAACTGAAATCGAAATTTCCGGAAAATTTCCGGATTTCGAGATATTCGACCCGGAAAATTCCGGATTTTGAAAAATTTCTCCAAAAGTGGTCAATATGGTAATCAAATGAAAGAGCTCGCCGAGCTGAACAATTTTTCTTCTTGCGACATTTTCCGGAAATGCGTCTAGCGAGAGTTATGGCCGAAAAACTGAAAATCCGGGAATTCCCGGAAACCCGGATTTTGAACGGAAAAATTTTTTGTCTCCGATTTTGCTCAAAAGTTGGTTATAGGGTAATTCAACCACGCTGATTTCGAAACTGAAATCGAAATTTCCGGAAAATTTACGGATTCCGCGGTACTGAACACATAAAATTTCGTATTTATAAGAGGAAAAATGCCAGCGGCAACCCATTCATGCAAATAAGCTTGTTTATTATTATTTATTTCTTGCCGTATGTGTCCCCCCCTCTAACTTTTGATTGGCTGGACCGATCCGGCTGAAATTTTCAGGGGGAGTTGGGGGTGACCTAAAGTGCTCCCGGAAACGCGCGCAGTTCGGTACTTCCCGGATTCCGGAAATGGCGGTACCCGGAATTTTTTAGAATGGTAAGGGGGGACCAAGGGAAACGTAAAAATTTTTTGTCTCCGATTTTGCTCAAAAGTTGGTTATAGGGTAACTCAACCACGCTGATTTCGAAACTGAAATCGAAATTTCCGGAAAATTTCCGGATTTCGAGATATTCGACCCGGAAAATTTCGGATTTTGAAAAATTTTTCCAAAAGTGGTCAATATGGTACTCAATTGAAAGAGCTCGCCGAGCTGAGCAACTTTCCTTCTTGCGACATTTTCCGGAAATGCGTCTAGCGAAAGTTATGGCCGAAAAACGGAAAATCCGGGAATTTCCGAAAACCCGGATTTTGGACGAAAAAATTATTTGTCTCCAATTTTGCTTTAAAGTTGGTCATACGGCAACTCGACCACGCTGATTTCGAAACTGAAATCGAAATTTCCGGAAAATTTCCGGATTTCGAGATATTCGACCCGGAAAATTCCGGATTTTGAAAAATTTCTCCAAAAGTGGTCAATATGGTACTCAAATGAAAGAGCTCGTCGAGCTGAACACCTTTCCTTCTTGCGACATTTTCCGGAAAAGTTCCTAGCGAAAGTTATGGCCAAAAACTGAAAATCAGGGAATTCACGAAAACCCGGGTTTTGAACCGAAAAATTTTTGGTCTCCGATTTCTCTCAAAAGTTGCTCATAGACTTATTCGATAGCGCTGATTTCGAAACTGAAATAGAGATTTCCGGAAAATTTACGGATTTCGTGGTACTGGACACATAAAATTTCGTGTTTATAAGAGGAAAAATGACAGCGGCAACCCATTCATGCCACTTTGCTTGTTTTTGGGATAAAATTAGTTGTCTACATAGGTCTGAATTGTATGTATGTTCCTGTGTTTGAAGCGAAATAAATCTTCTGAAAAATTGACCAGTCATTAACAACGTAAAACAATTTTTTGCTAATCTATGTACTTTAGATAGTGTTATTTTAGGCTGCGGTAAGACGAGAACACTGATTGAATACTGTCGGGCTCATCCAGAGTGGCAATTTCTCGTCCTCTGCTTCAATAAGAGTACGAAAATCTATGCTCAGAGCCGATTCCCAGGAAATGCGTCCTGTCGAACCATTCACAGTCTGGCCTATGAATGGGCTCGACCTAGATATGATTCCAAACTGAAGAAATCCGGTATGGAACTCACAGCAAATCATGTGTTCCATTCCGGGGTCACCGTTGGCTTCGGTAACCACTGTACCGTCCATAGGAGGCGTAATGCCATCCTGAAGGCCATGGATCAGTTTCTCAGCTCTGTTGATTCGCAGCCTCAGCTTAGCCACATTCCGGGGCGGTGGTATTATTCTGAAGAGGCCTCATTCATTCCTTTCACACCGGAACAGAAAGTGGCGATGTTACAGGTACGTATATTGTCAGTTATGTAGTTCGTCGTGCATACGTATGTAGGCTGTTTTTGGGTTTGGATTGTTTATCTGCTTTTCATACTAACTTTTCAACTGAATAATTTTGGCCGCATGGTTACTTAGCAGGGTATTTTTAGGGTTTGTTTCGGGGGGAGGGGGGCTTCCACGGGGGCTCCGGGCCCGGGTGGGGGGTTCCCAAAATGAGCTAAAATAGGTATTTTTGGCGTATTTTACACGTTAGAATGGCAAAAATTCTCACAAATGCCAGTATTTAAGCTAAAAATTGCCATTTTTACGAAAATTTATTTTTGGCGAAAATTTGGGCCCCCAAAAAATCCGGTAGGGGGCGATTTCGGGGGGGGGAGATTACTTCCGGGCCGGCCCCCCACCCCTCCTGTAAAAATACCCCGCTTAGGTGTCTGTTAAAAGGTGGGTAATCTGAAATTCTAGTTGGAAAGTCCGCATCTGTTTTTCTAGTTTCCTAGAGGCCTGTATAATTTGTTGTATGCATTACCGGGGCTTATTGATTAATTTGATTGTTACTTTTTGTCTCTATCGTGTCACAGCTACATAAAGAAGTTTGCCGATACCTAGAAATTTGCCGCCACCGCTAGAAACTGTACCAATATAGTTGCAATCTGTTTTTAGGATACTCGTAATTTGTGGTCTTTGATAAAGAATCCCAATGAAATAGAATATCCTTTGCCATTTGACGCTCAATTGAAACTATTTCATTTCTCTAAGCCTAATTTATGTGGTCATAGAAGCAGACCTCTTTTTCATTGTATTATGGTGGACGAAGCTCAAGACTGTAACCCTTTAATGCTGGATATCGTACTGAGTCAACAATCTGTTCCTAAAATTTTTGTAGGTATGTTCTACATCCTGCCCAGAATTTGTTACCTTTAAACTAAAGTCTGACACAGAAATGTGTGTATGTGGTATACCACATAATATATCACCTGATATATGTGGTATTTCAAATTTTGAAAGTAGATTTTTTTGAAAAATACCACTTTTTGACCAAAAATTTCGGCAAAGCAGATTTAGCAAAAAGTGAGTAAAAATAAGATAATCATAAAATTCAAGCTGAGCTGAGTCCAACAAAATAAAGCTTTAGTTGCTACGACTTATACTGCGCCAGCAATGAATTTTTAAACAATATCCCTTATTTCCGCTGGTTTTTGGCTCTCTTTGATGTTGCCACTGTGATTTGACTGAGCAGTGTAAACTAGCAAAACCAGCTGAAATAAGGGATATTGTTTAAAAATTCATTGCTGGCGTAATATAAGTCCTAGCAACAAAACCTTTAGATCGTTGGATTCAGCTCAGCTTGAATTTTATGAATATATATGTTATTTTTACTCACTTTTGCTAAATCTGCTTTGCCGAAATTTTTTGTCAAAAAGTGGTATTTTTCAAAAAATCTACTTTCAAAATTTGAAATACCACATATCAGAGCCCCCAGGCGGTCCTGAAAATCTAATCAAAAAGCTTTTCCGTTGAGTGAGTCGCGAGTAATAACCGGACAAAGTTGCAAAAAGCGGCGAACATCAAAAGAAATGGAAAAACGAAATTTTGGAATAAAATGCTTATTTCTCACCGATTTTTTCGTTCTTGTGTCAATCGATGCGTCTTAGGACGGGAAAAGTTTTCTAAAAGAACGAGCTGAATAGCTTGAACAGTCCGAAAAAATTCCCCGAAAATCCAACATTTTGAAATTTTTGAAATTTTAAAAAGTTTTAAATTTGGTAGAAATGTTTGTGTTGCTGCAAGGTTTTTGAAAATATATGGTTTTATGGGGTTACGACATTATTGAGTTCACTGGAGGCCTTACAGATTTTGTACTCACATTTTTGTGTCAGACTTTAGAACTAATTCGTACTACTTTTGAGTCCTTCCATTTTCATAATTCAGTTCTTATCATACCGAATAGGGTTGTTAATTTACATGTAAAAAAGTAACTATTTTTTACACCTGTTTTTTAACAGTGTAAAAAATGTTAAAAACTGTAAAAAATGTGTTAAAAAAGTGTAAAAATGTGTAAAAAATGTTTCTATGCCAAAATCATTTCCTCTGCACCACAGTAATGTTTGACACGTTATTCAACTGTCAAAAACTATGAATTTAAGCATTTACTGCAGGCCACAGCCTCTAAGGCTATTATTTATTTTGATAATTGATCAAGAATTTTGTTAATTTCTCTCAATCTCCAGAAACTATTAATGCTTTCTTTTTGCTCTTATAAAGGGACGGCAGATTTAGCAAAACAAACATAGAAAGTGCCATTTAGGTTATTTGCATTAGTGAGATCAGAAAATCAAGAGCATTTTCAAATTATCTGATTTCAGAATTTTCAAAAATTTTTATTTCAAGTTTCAAAATTTTCATATAACGAGAATCTTTGGTTTGACTGTGAAATTTTATTCTGAAATATTGTTCCATTATGGCTTAGAATTAATTGGACATTTTGTTAAATTTTATTGACTGAGATGTTCACTGAACACATCTTGCAGGATTTCTAAAATTTCAATGAAAGGAAACAATCCTCTGAGCAGGTTATCTGGCACGCAATTCAATTGCAACCGAGTTACAGTCGGCAACTTATTAATCAAAAATGAATTCCCAAAAAATCCTCAACAGGGTCTAACCACCGTCTTTACTTTTAATGTCATTTTTACTTGTTGAAATAAAATTTTAGGATTTAGGATTTTGAGTGATTTTTAGGAGCCCAAATTTTGGGCTCTTTTGCAAAAAATCCCCCACCGCGCCCGGGGCTTCCTCAGCTCAGCTGCTCAGTCAGTCCGTTTTAGTCAATTTAGGAACATAAGGTGTAGTCTCAAGATGTAGCCAAAAACTGACTTTGGTTGTTCTAAATGTATGCGTTGACCTGGCGTATTGTTTCCTTCTTTTATCATAAAAGTCGTTAGGTAGATTAGATCGGATCGGATATATTAGTTTTGTGTGTTTGTAATTTTAGGTGATCCACATCAACAAATCTATTCCTTTCGCAACGCCGTGAATGCTCTTGAGTCCATTGCTTCAGCCAAAACATTTTATCTTACTCAAAGTTTCCGATTTGGTTCAGAGATTGCCTATGTTGCCGATGGCATTCTGCGTGGTAAAACACTTCTGATTTAGTAATTTTTTCAAGTTCCTTCAGTATATAAATCTTTCTGATATTTCGCACGTAACGTGCATTGTAATGAATTTCACCTTAAATTATTTAAGCGCACTACATACTTTGTTGTTTCCTTTCCCCATGGTCACACTTCCTACAAGCTGCGTGTTCAGACAGACGTATATATAATTAAGATTCACGAATTTAGTGACATACTTTTCATTGGAACTGTTGCACAGCGTTTCTGGTTAGTGTGTTGGCTGTCTTATCAGTGCTGGTAAAATACCAAACTTCAGAATAACGTCTCAGTTACATTGAAAATTATCCAGCCATGTTCAATTTAATAAAAACCTTTTCGAGTTCGCAAGTTCTTTCTCAAGCTTTCTGGAGTCCATAAAAAGGCACTATATATTCTGGCCTTCCCTCTCACACCAAAAGCAATTGCCAGATTGTGCCCTTTTTACCATAAATTTTCCAAAATGTTTCAGTCTTCGCCGGAGTCTTAAAAAGATTTCGCCTTTTTAGCCGTTTTTAGCCATCAGCCATTTTTACCCGTTGCGGCTGTTCTAACACAAAACATTAAAATTCACAAAAATATGCCCCTTCCTATTTTCATTAATTTTCCTCATTGGTGAAGGCCCTCATAAAGTCCCACATGAAAATTCGCCTAAAAATACGTAAGCCAGCGGGATGATAATTGGAAATTCTTTGAGCATGGTTTCCAACTACTAAATTGGATAACTGGAGTAAATATGTACATCTTTATGAAACTCGTCCAGGATTTAATCATCAGTGTTGTCCATTGGTGTATCTGCTTTGTTTGTAGTTCTGAAAAACGAACGCAAACGGAATCTGGTTGGAACGTTGAACGATTCAAGTCTCCGTATTCCCACTATTCCTCTTCCTGGCCTAGCTTCCGCTTCTTTTGGAAAACCAGTTGCTATTATTTGCCGTCTGAATATCACCATATTCAAGGAAGCTGCCAGAGTCACCCTTTCGGGCCACACATTCTATACAACTGCAGAGTTCAACTTTGATGACATTGAGGTAAACATTCATTGCTATCGAAATGCTTTTTGTTTGCTGATTCTTCTTCTGTATATTTTTGAGGAATCTCGAAAGTTTCGACGTATGGTTCTGGGCCTATTCTACTGGGGGGGGGGGCGGGGGGCCCATAAACACCCTTCCCCCCCCCAAAAATCGTTCCCCCCCCAAAAAAATCGCCCCCCCCCAAAAAGTGGGTGCCCCTTTTGGTACCAACTTTTGCCCTGAAAAAATCGCTCAGAAGGCCAAATTTTCAAAAATTTTCCGGCTTCGCCGGAGATTTTTAGTCGATTTTTGCCTATTTAAGCACTAAATCCGCATATTTTTGGCGATTGCTATAAAAATAGCGCAATTTTTAGCATGTTTTTAGAAAAATTTTGAAAAATTTTTGCCCCCCCCCCCCAAAAAATGACTCGCCCCCCGAGGGCCCCCCCCAAAGAGCCCCCCAAGAAAAAATCCCTAGAATAAGCCCAGTGGTTAAGTTTAAATATATAATCAGAAGGATTAGTCGCTTAAATTACCGTTTGCTTGTCGCAATAGCAGTGTTTTTATTTGTTGGCAGGCTATAGAGAAGTTTTTAATCTAGATTTTCTTCTAATTTTTTTCTATATGAGTGTGTTATATGCATGTATCAATTAAAAACTGCTAAATGTAACTAGTTTCAAGTTTTCATGGAAGGAGATTGTTCCATTCGTTGTTAAATGTTACTCTACTGAATCATCCCTGCTGGGTTTATTGGTTTAGCTGGCAAAGTGTTATTGTTTAGAAACTGGCAGAGTTGCTGCTTCCTCCCGAACAGCGTTCTGCCAATCTTCGACAGTATGCCAAGTTTGATTCCTTTGAATCCTATAAGCTGGAAATGCAACGACGCTGCAATGTTGCTGAGCTGAAGAAGGTTGAGATTGTAGATCATTACAAGAGCTCTACCAGTGGAATCATTCGACGAATTCGGGCTGGGCGCGTATTCCTGCCTGAACGGGCTGACTACTATTTAACTACAGTTCATAAGGCTAAAGGAATGGAATTTGATGTGGTTCAGCTGGGTCCTGATATCCGAGCTTCGGGTAAAACGTTTTAGCTGAATATTTAAAAGTTTATAAGATGTATGCACAGAACTAAGCCTAGCGAGGCATGTCTTGGAGATTTCACATTTCTTCAGATTAGGATTCTGAAATAGAGACATGCGTGCGTATGTTCTTGATTTCTCACGTGTTTTTCACCGATACTATGAATTGGGGACCCGTGGTTTAGTTATTAGAATTGCACTGAATGGATACAGCAATTCTTTCTTATAAGCACACTGTTCTTCAATAGCTTTATCCTGTCCACAGCATCTTCTCTGAAGTAATAGAAATTCGACACTGTTTCATCTCAAAACTGAAGCCTTTTCAATTGTTTAGGCGAAGATGTGGTTCATTTGGTAAATGTGGAGGAAGAAAATGGAGGACTCGGTCTGGCCGATGTGATGATTCTGGAAAGGGGCGATTTGTTTGAAGAGGATGAATGCAATGTACTGTATGTGGCTGTGACCAGGGCGAAACGATACCTGTCCCTAAACTTGACCCTATTGGAAAGAATGTTGCGCGGCGGAATGAATGAGCCTTTTCAGGGTCTTTTGCCCATCAAATTGGCTAGAGAAAGGGTCCCACACAAATTGAACGATTCCACCAATATGGTGCAGGTAATTGCGTGACCCTATGCATAACTGTATTCTTCAACTATTAGAATGACTGATTTCACAACGACTAAACCTTATCTCTTTTTATCAGCGTTTTCAACTTTATAAAATTGGGAGAACGGATTTTATTTGAAAACACACGTTTATTTTCCGCTTTTGGAGTCTCGGTATTGTTCAGAAGTCAAGACTAGGCCAGGCTTGCTGTCGATCTCTTGCCTTTGACATCGCTACCGATAATTTTTCGTCCTATTGTAATTGTATACAAAAAGTTTCTGTCAAATTGCAAATTGCGTTGTATTGCAAATTGTGGCAAAAGTTAGGTCTCATCGCAAAACAGCCGATTTAGTGGTGAAAACAAATGGAGTAAATGCCTCTGGCGAAGCCGAAAACCAGACATTCGGAAACTGAGCTATTTTTACAAGGGCAAAATTTTATGCCAAAGCATGCAGGTGCACCCTCTTATTTTGGCGGTTGCGACTTTAGGGAGGGACGAATTTGCGGGGTAGTTTATGGCTTACCCTCCCCCCCCCCCCCAAGTAGAATAATTCCCGAGAATGGGCCCATGAGTTGCGCGTCAGCAAAGTGTATGCTATTTGTCTTCGTAAAAATTATCTTTTAAATCAAGAACTACCACATGTGCAACGGTCATCAGTCACAAGTTTGCTTAGTGATTTTTACATTTTTTCAGTTTTTGTAAATTTTGACAATTGTTAAAATCTCGCACTAGTTTAGCTGGTCCTGGTAAAGACCTGATGACGCCAGTCTCGCCCAACCCTGCTTTTGTCTTCACGTTTTGAACTTATTTATTTTAGAAAACTCCGTTAACCTGCATTGAATGCCTTCAATTGATCAACAATGCTCCTCCTTCGGGATTTGTCCTGTGGCGACGCGACGGGAGCGCCTATTTGAAGGCTGGTTTGAGCCATTTGAGGAGTGGCCCTGTTTGCAGGAAATGTGTTGAATCTCAGTCAGCTATGCAGTTTAAATTGGATTCAGAGAAGGGATCTTTGCTCAAGACTCTGTCACTGCATAGTCCTGTAGCTGACCGTTGTCAGCGGCCACTTCTGATGTTCTTACGTAGCTGACTGTCTGTGTTCGCAGTTTGCTGGTCTGACTCTTTTTGTGTGCCTTGTTGTAATAGCGTCTGCAGAATTTAGACCTTTATCATATCAACAATATAATTTTAGTTTTACTATTTACAGACATTGATTTCCGATTAAGAGTTAAATTCGGAATTCTTATCTTGCTTGGTAAGATAATATCTGCAGGCATTATCGCATCAAACGTGCCAGATCTTGTTTAATAATTTTTCTGATTCCAGAACACTGCCAATGTTGCATACTAGTCGAGTATTTTTGTATTCCTAAATAAATTTGTTGACTTGACACGTTGTTATTGAGTAAAAGTAAATGTTAGGTTTTTCGTTGTACTTTAAGAAATGCTGATAATTTACATGGACTAAGTTGTCCTATCTCATTGACTATAGCATGCAAACATCCTAGCCTGAGCAGTACCTCATAGTTAGAACCCTTTCGAAATTGGTTTCATCAACATTCAAAAACCCTGGTTGCGATAAGTTCCCACAAACTGATTTTCCCGATTTAGCGTGACCAAACATGCCACAGACTCGTACAACTTGCATACGCTCATCTGAGTAATAATTGCGATTATATTAGCGAATTGAATCATATGAGGCTGCTTCTGGGGAGTTTGGAACCACCTCCGTGGGAAATCCGATGGACATGGACCCCATCAAATGGAGATCCCCACAGGTGCTCCCTGGCATCCGTCTGGTCAACGGCGCGAATGGGTTCCACACTCCTGGGGTCACGGTATTAATTTGCCGTGTCGGATTAACATGGAAGCGTGGCATCATTCCTTAAATATGCTAACGAGCTGTTGGATCCATCCCCATCATCCCCTGGATGTCCTGGATCATCAACATGCGAAGACGTGTGCTGGATTGCTGCTTGCTGAAGTGCCCTCATATAGCATTTTGCTGACGAGCCCAGATCAGAAGAAGAAGAAGAAGGCTGCTTCTCCCGGAATTTATTGCCGTGGTAGTTTAGCAGTAATCACTGCGTTGTCTTGATAATCGAAACTAGTTTTGATAAGTTTTTTCAATTGATTCATAAAGTCAAATCTCAATAAAAATTTGGAGCCAAAAATCGCCCTATGTCAAGATAACATTTAGAACCCCAGAATCCCCCTCAGAAAGAAAGCAGGTTCTCAATTTTTTCATACGTTTGTATCCAGGACTGATTTGTACGTGACTACGTTGCGGATCCTTTCCTTCAACAGGCACTTCAGCAGACATGATATGTTTATAATATATATAGTCAAGTGCCCTAATAAGAACACTTTTCCGTTTTCTAAGTAGTTTCTGCCAGAAGTTCCGCTTTCAGATCTTTAAATTCCGTCAGTTACGCACTCGAGCTCGTTGCTTTCTAATAACGATAAAAGCATATGCCAGAAAACTCAGTAACGGGAGAAAGCTCGTCCACAATTCAGTGAGGTCAGCTGGTCAGGTCACTTTGCTCAGCAGCAAAGTCTAAGGTATTCGTTTATTCGCATACAGTAAAACTATGCATTCAGGAAGTAGTCAAACCATATACTCGATCAAATCCCGCTTCACCTCTATCTTCTAACTTGACTTCAACATAATTTTCATTGCCTCCCCTTTCGGAAACAGCGCGCCCACGCGCTGCGCCCTTAACCACGTTACTCCTTGCATAAAGTTCACGTCTCCCTTCGTCACTGTCATACACGGTGGTAGTAGGCGAAACGTCCAAAACCGTCGATTTCCAGGATGACGCCGACTTTCCAGCCCGTCCAACCCCTTCGGCCCTATCGCAGGCGAAGACCACGTCCCCTGGTTCCGGCGACCTTGGCTTGGCTTTCTTCTTGTCGTAACGCCGCTCTCTTGACAACCAGTCCCCTCGGAGGCGTGGGTCGGACGAGTTTCCCACCACTCGGGCCCCAATGCAAATAAAAGCTCCTAGAAAAACAAGTGTCAGATGAGAACGCATCGAAAAGTGACTTTTATCTTGACATGGGCCAAAAGTCAAATCAAATTTGTTAATATTGTCAGCGGCAACTTTGATTTAAATTGATTTAGGTTTTATGTATGTAGCAGCGTGAGACTTTCTCCCCTGGTGAGGATACAATATTCTTGTTTGTAATCTAGGATGCGTCTGCAATTGCACATGACGTGTATTTATGAGTGTGACAAGCGTCAAACTCTTAGTTATTAGGTCGGGGGACAACATCGGCACCATAACGGCTGACCGCCCCCCCCACTAATTGGAACCCAGTCCACTCCCACAAATGAGTACCTAGTACACATTTGTGTACCATAACTCACTTGTATGCTTATGTGTTGAAGCTCCAAAGTAGTCAACTGCTGATATGTAGAACGTTTTTGGTTTCAACACAAACATACAAGCGAGTGATGGTACACAGTTGTGTACTAGGTGCTTATTCGTCGGGGGGTCACGGGTCCAATTTGTGGGGGGAGGCTTAGCCGTTATCGTGCGGATGATGTCCCCAGCCTTATAACTAAGAGTGTAGCGCATGTCACACTCTTAGTTATTATTGTAGCGCTTCTACCAGGGCTGGCGGATCACGAAGAAACCAAGGACAAGCCCTAGACGGGAGGCTTCAGGCACCCTCGTACCCACGAAACCAGGACCTAGAAGAGAGAAGGGAAGAGGAGGTTCTGCTTTTCACTCACCATTGAAAGTAAAGAATTGGTCCCGCCGGGGATCGAACCACCCTTCTGACTCCGGAGCAGACATGCTAACCACTACATCACGGGACCATCAGCTGAACTCCCATTGCAGTCTTATCAATCTTTCCTATGCCTGCTTCCCTTACGTTATGTACTCTTGGTAATACGTAATAACAAAAATGTCCCGAACTCACGAAAACCCATTTCCTATAGGGTCTTTTTAGTTGAAAATAAGTAGTAGTCTTGCATTATTGCAAGTGGTCATTTGTATGTATACCTTTTGCAAAAAAACCACTTTTTAGAACCAAAAAAATTAGGATATTCTGCTTCAGCTACAGGTACAAATTTTGTTAATTCCGAAGTTTTATATACTTTACTACTTATCTTGATCCGGCCTGACCTGTTGAGCAGTATAAATTTTCACGATTATTGGACCTAGTAAAATATTGATGTGAAATTGAAATACACATGTGAAATTCAAAAGTTCAAAAGATCATCACTGGCTTGCACCAATGAAGAATAACCTAACCTTGAGGTTAATTCAGGGTTAAGGTGGTGATTCCCTTTGGTCACATAAAGTTTGCACCATTATTACTCATTCATTACTTGGAGTTAAGAAGCCATTTTTATATCAAAATGTAGCTTGACATTTTCTCTTTTTAATGCACGCCACGAAACTAATGTTGCTTTTCTAAAATATTTTTAACACATTTTAGAAGAAGTATAATTTTCCAGAATTTTTGCAGACTCAAGTGAATTTTCTCGCGAGACATCAGCTATATCATTCGATACCTCCATCAAATAGCTGGGGACGATTTTTTATTTATTGTGAAATCGCTCTTCGTTATAGAGAAATAAGCCGAAATGTGTGCGTAACCTGGATTTTGCCTACTTTTTCCAAATTTGTCAAGCGATTACTTTAGCTAGAAAGCAGTTATCGGGGCAACTAAAAAATCGTCCCTGGGTATATTTGTGGAGAACACATTTGTTCAGTAGCAGCCCTCCAGCGTGCATGGTGAATGCTCCACAATCTTTGGAAAAAAATGGTCGTGGTTTTGCAAAAACTACATTTTTTATGATAGCAGCCTACAGGATAGCAGTTGGAAGACGATCATGCGTCGGATAATTTGTCCCTGTGAGACCTTCAGATCGACGCCCTTAGCTTGATTTTACCGCTTGCGTAGTTCAAGAAATGTTGGATTATTTGATTTCTGCAAAAATGGCAAATTTTCGATGCCAAAACAAGAAAATCGGCTATATCTCACGGTAGAGAAAAGCTAGAAACTTGCTTTAAAAAGCAAAAATGTGAAGCCCAATGTGATCTTTCGAATGAATATAGTCATAACTGTATAGCGGGTGCCAAACTTTCAGAAATCGGGAAACACCACTCTGACCGGAAATCTCGAATTTTTGAATCAGGATTGCGCGGAGGGTGTTAGAACGCTAAAAGAACTTATTTCGGAAAGTTTCATCAAATTTCATCATGCTTTACGCCGCCAAATCACAATATGTGCCCAAAAGGAATCACCACCTTAAGTCGTTATTCCCCAGCTATTTCGTTGCACCAATCAGGGTTAACTTATTCTCCAGTTAACCTCCAGTATATATATATAACCAAGAGTATATAATAGATAAGAGTGTGACACTCTTACACTAGTATGAACAAATCGTGCTAGGTATGCTCGGTGCGTTAACTCGGGACCCCCCCCCCCCCGGAACTTCCGGGGGGGAACGCTTTCATATAAGCGTGTGTCTGCTCGCTGATTGGCCCATTAGCCTAAGGCTTACAGTAGGCATTTTATTAGTAATTTTTAATTAATTAATAATAACTTGAATTAGGTTAATGCAATTAAAAAACTAACTCGACAACTTTGTAGCATTTTTTCTGCTCTTTTCAATGATATAAAAATTGTTGCATAATACAAAAATTCGAAGGAATGTAATCTGCAACAATTTCTATATCGTTGGAAAGAGCAGAAAAAATACTACAAAGTTGTCGAGTTAGTTTTTTAATTGCATTAACCTAATTAAAGTTATTATTAATTAATTAAAAATTACTAATAAAATGCCTACTGTAAGCCTTAGGCTAATGGGCCAATCAGCGAGCAGACACACGCTTATATGAAAGCGTGTAGATAGTGCAAAGTGGGACCCCCCCCCGGAAGTTCCGGGGGGGGGGGTCCCGAGTTAACGCACCGAGCATACCTAGCATGATTTGTTCATGCTAGTGTAAGAGTGTCACACTCTTACTATTATACACTCTTGATATAACTTAGTCCGCAACTGGCAAAAATTTAACCCTGAGTTGGATAAGGGTTATATAACTGAAGAATAAGGGGCCGACATTGGTTCTAGCGCATAAAAGTCAGGTTATTTGGAACATAGTTTTTTTTGCGTCAGGGGCTGCGTCATGACGCAAATTTTTTTCCTGTGACGCAAATGAAAATTGCCCTGACGCAAGCCTGACGCAGCTAGGTTTTCAACTAGAGGAAAAATTGTGCAAAAATTGCTTGAAAAATTGTGTTTCAAACGTGATATTTCTAAAAATTTTCTGCTGGGGGCTGCGCCCCCAGACCCCCGCCTATATATATGCCTTGTTACTTATTGCTGATTGCTTCGATAACTGACATACTAATTTTATAAATTCATAGAATAAAGGCGCATGTGGAGCGGCATCAGCTTGCAAGTATTGCAGATGTAGCACTTAAAATAAGCAAATATATTATATTCAATATTGCAATAACTGGCCATACTTAATACCTCATCAATTGATCGCGAACATGCTCTAAATTAATGGTCTTAATTGCAAAAATTTTTCAACTTCTGCGGGGCTCCGCCCCCAGACCCCCGTCTACGTTTATTCTCTAAATGTTATTACGGCGCACGTAAAATTCGGTTTTAACCAGGGGGGGCCGCCCCGCCCCCCGTCGCGATTCGAAGGTAGGAAAAATGAAGGAGAGAAAGAGGAAAAAGGGCAAAAACCAAAAAATTTCGCGCCGTCGGCGCGAATTTTCTACTTTTTAACCGCATATTTATTGCATTTATGAAGAAAAAGCTTGAAATGCTTCTGATTTTTCGGAGATAATTACCATTTTTGCCTAAAAATGTCTAGAATTTTAAAAAATTGTTCTTCAATATAAAAAGAATTAAAGATCCGAAGACCGATAATATTGCAAAAACAAAAAATTTCTTCAACTTCTGGGGGGCTCCGCCCCCCAGACCCCCCGCTGGGAGACTTGTACCGCCCCCCGTCACCAAATCCTGATCCGCCAGTGGTTTTAACAACGCAAAATTTGAGAAACACTGCGAAAGATGTGCTTAATCATGTGTATTTATAAGTTAAATACATATATACTGCTTAAAAATTAAAAAATATTGTTTAAAAGGTTTATAAATTGTTTAATATAATCTTAATTTTTGACGCACTGACCCCAATTCCTGACGCAATAAAATTTTTCCTGACGCAGCACTGACGCAAATCGTGAAACGAAAAAAAAACCCTGATTTGGAATAAATCCGTGCTGGACGAAAGCTAACAAAGTTAAAATTAATTATTTGGCAGTATTTCAAAGGATAATAAAAAAAATGAGAATTCAGCAAAAGTACATGAGTATGGTTCCTGCAATTACACTACCAAATCATTGTTCAGAGTAAGCTGGTTTCATCACTGACCACTATATATATAATATCCGGCATAGAACAGACAATTGGACAACAGTTCCCAGTTGTTTTAATATTTGCTGGTAAGCTGAGGGTTATCTTTATTCTTCAACTATTTTTTAGTTTAGTTGGAGGTTAACTTTATTCCTGAGCCTAGTCTTCAGTTATGCTCCTATTGGGCAGTCTCAACATAAACTGTTAACATCAAGAATAGCTTTATTCCTGAGCTCAAGTTCAGGGTTAGTTACGTATTCTCCAACTTAGTTGGAGTATTGCAACGGAATAAAAGTTATTACTGAGCTTGAGCTCAGGTGGAGAATAGTTAACTCCGAGTTAACTCAGGAATAGCTTAGTTCGGAGCTAAGTTATTCCGATTTGGTGCAAGCGGCCGCATATATGGATACAGGTGGACAACAATTAACAAATAACATTAAAACTTGACTTTGTTCCTTGGCATTCTATGACAAAGTGGTAAGTACCAGGCGTCTGGGGGCGTAGTCCCCTGAACCCGAAGAAATTGTTGGAAAATACGAAAAAATTGGTACTGGAAACATTTTAAGTTTCTCACTCTTACAAAAGAGAAAATTGAAATAATGTTTTCTCGTTAAAATTTCGTTGCTTCCGGATAATAAACTTTGCGTCCAGACTCAATCTGGGGCAATTGTATAAAAGTCTACTAGTTGCGGATTCCGCAACTAGTAGATGCTAGTCTGCGGATTCCGCAATACGAGTGTTGCATAAAATGCAAGTGCGGAATCCGCAACTAGCAATACTAGTGCGGATCAAGCAACCTACTAGCCGCTAGTTGCTAGTAGCACCAGCAGCTACTGAGTTGCATAAAATCTACTAGTTGTACGCTAGGTATCTACTAGTGCAAGTAAAATCGTCTAGTCAAATGTCACTAGACGATTGTCAGAAATTCTTTGATAACTTTTGGAAACCCTAGCATTTTGCAATGAAACTTTCAGAACAGCTTCAGTTATCGATTGTCAAACGACCGTGAAAAAATTGTGAAATTCGGTTGAATTTGTGAACTTTGTGATTTTTTGAAGATTTATGGTTAATCCACTATGTTACTTCACTCGCAATGCTAGTTCTCGCACTTGCATTGCGAGTCCGTCAAGTCCAGAAGCTTGCTTAGCTAATTTCGTCTAGTCGCTGGAAAAGTTTTATGCAACACTTGAAATCTGCACTAGTAACTAGTATGCTAGTACTAGCAAATCCGCACTAGTAGATCAGCAGAGTTTTATGTAATTGGCCCGTGGACGCAAAAAACCCTGGTGTCAACTGTGAAATGACCGGCTTTCCTAATTTTAATCCTTTAAAATGTTAATAGTTTTATTCATGCTTGTGGAAATTTTTTCGCGCACAAGGTTTAATGAGTTAACCAGTTCACTATAACTAGACTGCAGGGTTAAACGAGTTAAAAATTTTTAACTTTACCCTTTTAAGTCGAAATATTTTACAGCTGTCCAGTATAGAGTTAGCATTCTGAGGCTACGCTTAGTTTATGAGTGATGCACTATGTATATACTCAATTTCTTACGTACATATACACCTTACTCTGCTTCAGATCCTTTTTGCTTATGTCTGGCCAGGACTTGAACACTATTATATCATTAATCCGACTAGATGCTGACACGGATGCTGCAATCTGTCCAATTTGTGAGAACGGATTCTCACGTAGGGCTAACGCGATTTCCCATATTAAACGTGTACGTGGATGGATTTGTTGTTTGCGTTGATTATATTTTTAGGTTTGAAGGAGAATATGGCGTGGTCCTCTCCAAAAAGTGGAGGGGGAGCCGAAAAAGGGGGGACATTTTTTGAACTACAAATGTCTGCTGCCCAATGTCATATCTTCCGTATATAATATGCAACGTTTTATATACGTTTAATAGACAAGGTTTGTGAAGGGACTGGGTTTATTCTATTCCAATAGACATCCTTCTCCGCAAAAAATCGCCCCAAATTCATCCCCCGCCAAATCGCCCCCCCCCCCAAGTGGGGTGACCCTTTTGGCAACAATTTGCCATGAAAAAATCGCACAGATGGCCAAATTTTCAGAACGTTACCGGCATCACAAGGGAGATTTTTACTCAGTTGTTGCCCTTTTCAACACCAAATCTGCTTATTTTTGCGATAAAATCAACTTTTACAGGCATTGCTAGAAAACTAGCGCTATATATTTTTAGCATATATAATTTTCGTACAATTTTCGCCCCCCCCCCAACAAATTACTAGAACACCTCGGACTTTCCGGGGAGGGGGAAGAAGCCCCCCCCAAAGAAAAAATCCCTAGAATTATACCAGAGGGGCGCAGTTTTGTGTCTGCTATGAAGGTCTGAGAAATGAAACTGAGGTCTGAAATTGAGCACGCTGTCGGGTCAAGTAGCGTCAGTATATATTGGTACCCCTTCCTGTCTGTAGGGCATATTGGATCTACATATGTTATAGAGAAATAAATGTCAACTCGTAAAACTTTTGCCGAAAATTAGACGAAATGCATGTGCGTATGTTACATGTACGTACGTGGTATACGTCTTCTCATGCTTGAAAGACGGCCTTGGCAGAGGAAGGCCGGCCGTTTGAAATCCGTTTTTAGTTACCCTTCACGAAACTTTACTATTGTTCAGACACAAAGCTGTAAAGACAACAAAAGTCAGGGCGGTTATCATAATCGCATTGTACATGAGCTTGAAGCTCGAAAGAGTGAGTAAATAAGTAACATAGCATTTCCAAGTTTGCTGCAAATATCCAAGCTTGCTCCTTCTCAAACTTTCAAATTCAAAATTGTAGCACCTGTAGAATAAGCCAGGCAGGATGCAATATTAACTGAGATATGAATTGGAGATTGTTTTTTTATGATTTCCCGACTGCTTAAATCAGTGATAATATGTGATCATGTCATGTGCAATGTTGGTTTAAGGTTCACTTTGGAGCTAAACGTCAGCGAAAGTATGCCAAGTTCCCCTGTGAAGAATGTGGTAAAGAGTTGTCATCAAAGCGGAACTATTTGGAGCACATGAACATTCACTCGAGGAATAAGCCTTTTCTTTGCAGTCAGTGTCCATTTGCAGGAAGTATGTCGTGCTGTTATTTTGTTGTTGTGGCGCTGTTGCATAATCTCTTAAAATTTTTATTGCTTTTTCCTGTATTGGGAACAGTAAGGGTGAATTTCCCTCCAGAAATTGCTGCTTCTTATTTCTAGAATTCGGTCCCCCTCCATGAGTATCGCAAGATGCGTGCAAAACGGGATTTTGAGAATACAATTTTAATAATAGATCCCTTATTTGTCGGAATTTTGTGTCCTTCTTAGTTATTTTTATCACGCAGCTACTTTCAGTAATTCTCATACCTGAAGTCGATGCACCACACAATTAGGAGGGCAGGTCTCCAAATTTCCTTCTTCAAAATTTTACGAATAGGCTAGGCACTAGTCAATGCTAGGCCTAAACGTTTTTCTGACGATTGCCAATACTCCATGCCTTTCTTCCCGAGGTCCTTAGATTAGTGTTGATTTGGACATCTCTTATGTATATAGCTTTATGTGTATACAATTAGCATCGCAATTATTCAGGTATTTGTGTTTGACCGTCTGTGTTCCAGTTAGTGAAGTAACCTTACGTCGTCATTACATGCGGGAACATGCTACCGTTGATGAGTTGAGATATCCATGCCCGTATTGTTGCTTCGCTTTTGCGGAACCCAATAAATATCAACACCATATGAGGTTTGCTTTTATTTTATTTTATTTCTCAATGTCTGCTTCCTCCGTATTTTATTGGGTTCTATGTCATCAAAACTAAATGTTTCTCTTTAGTCTGGCCATCATTATTGTATATGCGAAAATTATAGAAATTATTTATGCTTGACTGATGTGCGTAAGACTTTTTGATTTCTATTTTCGAAAGTCAATGGGGTTCAACCATGAGCCTCTATCTCGCTAAACTATCCTTAAACTATCCCTAAACTAGTTTTCATAAAACTTGTAAAAAGTAACGTTACTGTATTTATAGAAATTATTTGGTCTTGTTTTTTAGCATTGTAGTTGAAATCTAATCTAGTGATGCCTATCTATCTTCGAAGCAAAATTGCTAATTTTTGTTTTATTTCTTGACATATTGTTGTTTGTTTACGTTATTATATACATATATTTACATAAGCTAGTGTCTTCCAGCTAGAGGAAGGTCAGGCATTACCATTACCCATATAGGTCATATCAAGTGTGCATGATTGCATTATTATTGAAGAGTAAGCCATTAGAGGGTTTCTCTTTACTGGACTGCGTAACGGTGCTCCCACCATAATACGCACAGGGTGGGACGAAGAAAGGTAGAGGTACCCCAAGTCTGCCACCTTTGCAGGGCATGGGGTGCCGGTGCTCATCCCCGGTTTCATTGCCCTTGACCGGGAGCTCCACCTTAACACTCGCTGCCAATCGCCCACATATCGGCGATGGCCGGTTTGGCACAGCATGCCATCGCCCATATATGGGCGATAAGCAGACATATTTTCAATTGAGTAGAAATCTAACTGGCATGGTAATAATGAAATGCAATGCCACTTTGGCGAGCTACTAAGGCCCGTAGGTAGGTACTTTTGGACTTTTAGCTTATCTCGGTTGATATTGACGTGCTCAAACTTTCGACATCTAGAAGACGATTCAAACGCGCAGAAATCGCTTACGCTGTAAATAGAGACATTACAAATTATGAAACAATTAAAAATATAGCAAAACAATGAAATTTCTGAACTTTTTGATGCCCCATTTTCAAACCGAAATCCAAGTTCCAAATTGCAGTAATGTGGAATTAGGAAATGAAAGTAAACTCAGAAATAACGCTCAGGATGACGAATATACACGCGATTTGGATGCTTACTTTCTCTGAAACTGTTAGCTTCATTTTATATTCCTCCAATCAACCAGATATTAGAAATTGCACCTTGTCCAAGATCAACTCGATTCGGTTGAATCGGCCAGAAGATTATAAACAGAAATTTTGGTTAACAGAGATCCCACAAGACATGAAGTAATTTCATCCCTGTTTGTTATGATTCTACTCGTACGAATGGTCTAATCCCTTTACTATTTATAAATTCGACAATAGAAGGCAAAATTTCACTTGAAATCCATAAGCAGAGCAAAGAATCTAAGATAAAATCTCAAAAAAATAGTATTTAGCGTCCTATCACGCTTCCGTTTTCATGTTTTACTTCAATGCCTAGGTTGTAGTGGTGAAAACTAACGCCGAGTTACGGGAAATGGCAATTTCCCTAATATTAGCCATCGCCCACTACTGGGCGATTGGCACTCAGATAGTTCGTGATTAACAGCACGCCATCGCCCTTATTTGGGCGATGGCATTCTGGCAACAGAATTGAAATCAGCTCAAAATATCGAGTAGAACAGTGCCGAGATGGCTTTCTGGAGATGTGTAAGTAACGAGATATAGATTTGTCATGCGGGGGCGGATTTCCAAAAACCACGTGGCAGCGAGAGTGTTAAATTATGACTGCAGCTGTGGAGGGGGGCAGCTCCTCAAGGCAGATGCCCTACACATTTTTTCCTGTTACCTTGCCACACTATAGTGGTACCGTATTATGCCAAGCAGTGGCCCACCCAATAAAACGCCCGTGGGCATTTTTTGGGTTTGGCGCTTTTTTAGATTTCTCAATGCTCACTTGCATGTCTTTGAAAACGAAAAGTTGTAAATAATGTTGTGGCTGATTAAGCAATTTCAAAGGTTAGAATCAAGCGTATGTTCTTTGGATAACATGTAAACAATTGACATTTCCCGCGCAGGCTGTCGCCTGCAAAAATTATCGAATTTTTCGAAAATTGGCTGAACAGCAATTATAAGACTGTTTCCAAAAATAGCCCATGGGCGTTTTTTCGAGGGGTGTGCGCTTTTTTGGATTATATACAAAAATCAAATCCGAAACTGCCGATTCCGAAAAAACGCCCATGGGCCACTGTTTGACATGTTACCTATTTACCGAACAAATAAGAATGGATAGCTCGGTTGGCTAGAGCTCACGGCGAACTGATGTAGGTTTAGTCCATTGCTCAAGGGGACTTGAGAAAGCTTTGTGGCTTGTGAGACTCGAGCCACCGACTATGTGATGAGTGCCGATGAGTGCCGGGCGCATCAGACCACTCTGCTGCTCGGCCTCGTAGGGGAGGGGGGGGTCGACAAACATAATCCCTCATTGTTTGGTGGGGGAGGAAAGCTGAAAAACGTCCCCGCTTGGGGGTCACTACAGATGGTTCCTGTTTGGGGGTCACCAGGAGGGGAGGGTCCTCGGTCGTCCAAGCAGGCTAAGATTGGCTGAATCTTGCCTGCTTGGGCGACGCCTCCTCAAACGGGGACTCTTTTTGAAAATAAGCTTAAACTACCATAATGCTTTGCGCTATCCCTTCCCACCAAACGAGGAGGGGGTTCTGCGATCTGATTGGCTGTTGGCCACCTCCTACCAAACGGGAGAGGTATGTTTGCCGTCCCTCCCCTCCAAACGGGGGAACATGCGCAAATTCTGGTCGGAGCACCGTTACACAATGCAAAGAAGAGGGTCCCTTTAGTGGCTTTGCTCTTCCTCTAATAAATAAGAGTAGTGTTTTAGAACGGCCGGGTTGGGCCGCCAAAAAACCTCACCGGTTGACTGCTTGCCGGCCATTGGCTTAGCTGGCGGCCACCGACCGGCCGACAGGCGGCGGCTAGCCGGCGGCTGCTCAGACATATTCTTCAGTATCTAAGGGCGTGCTGAGCTATAAAATTGCAAAATATTTATATTATGCATTATCGGTCTTAATTTAGCGAGGTCAAATTAAATTTAAACATTGCAACAGAAGTAGTATATATTAACCACATCTGAGGGTAGCGAATTCCATATAGGAACGTTTCTGTTTACAATTGTTACAAAAGTTCACAAAAAGTTTACAAAAGTTCGAATAATATCTACTTCCTAGGTTAGACTGTGATGTAATTGTATATACTGCTTTTACGTAACTGTTAATCCTTTGTTATAGCACATTGCATTTCGGAAAACCCAACTGCTATGCTTGCCCCTTTGCCATCTGTCAGTTTGAAACATTTTCTCGTCCTTTCTTTGAGGAACACATTGATCGTCATAAAGCGCGGAAGATTCTTGGGGAGGATGGTCGCTGTTTGGAACTGAAGCCTTGTCCTCTCTCCAGGTATCTGGTCATTGCCCCGCTAAATGTTCCACAGCGTGATAAACCCATGCCAACGTTAAAAGCGAAAGTGCCAAAAATATCTAAACGGACTGCCAAGCCAAAACTTTCGACCTCACTAATTCCGTCAATCTTAACCAGTGACGACAGATCTTCCGTTAAACCTCTCCTACCGCAATCATCTCATTTAGTGAAAATTGTTCAGCGTACACCACCAGCCAGTGAACTCATACCACTATTTCCTCGGAAAATTACAGCTTCAGCCTCTTCTTCATCTTCCTGTATCTCTTCTGGAGTGCCTTTACTGGTGCCTGCTAACGCTACAGTTAGCAAAAGCCCTTTCTCTAGCTCAGTGCTGTCTGTAACAGCTGGCCCTAAACTGTCACTGGCAAACTTTTCCTCTGTGCCAAAACCAGAACCCGTTGCAATGGATACGGTAGAAGAAATTGGCAGTGTGGTTGAGATTCAGTCGTCTGCCACAACGGCTTCTTTCGATCACTTTGTCGATTCATTCGATCAGTTTTTGCAACAGCAGCAACAACATCAGCAGCATCATCAGCAGCAGCAACAACAACAGGCAGAAATGTATCAGAATTCAGAGGCTGGCGATACCCAGTCCTTTCTGTCGTCCAGTGATGAGGACGATGATGATTTTGATAGTGATAGTGAATATGATGATATTGTGCCTAAAAACTTGGATGAGCTGCAGACTCATTTGTCACCCTCGACAAGACCCGAAATAGTGTCAGCCATAACAACGGTAGCACCGCCTGAGCCCAGTGCTGTGTGTCCCCCCAGCAGTGATGAGACATGGGATTTGAAATACAGCAAGGGTGACAGTGACTTTGTATTGCTGAAAGCAATGTATGGAATGTCGAAGGCAGATAAAATTTTAGCTGAAGGCATTGTGGAGCCGGAACTGGATTAAAAATGCTACTACCTTCTTGTCCCCTTTTTTTATGAAAACAGTACTTTAGATCAAGAGTGCATGATTTTACCATTCTATACATAAGAATGAGAAGTGTTCTTCACCTTGCGTATGATCTTATCTTGTTTTCATTCCTTTACGGTGCGTTGAGCTCCGACCTCTATACGCGAATGTTCGCCTGTTTGGTGAAGGCGAACAGGTTCCCCAAATGGGGGCTTTTGTTCGCGACCTCCCAATAAAC
>JASAND010022977.1:0-20375 GCA_030248195.1 Trissonchulus latispiculum
GCCAGCCTGGTATTCTTTGACGTTGAACCTGGTCTTTTGACTCTTGGCTGGGTCTGAGGTTTTTCACATCTGTCTTGGCCTCCTGGCTTTCTTGCTTGCTGTGTGGCTGCCCTTGGTCAGCTTTGGTCTCTTCCGGGTATTGAAAGTATCCCGGTTTGTCATTTTCTACTGCCAACTTGGCCTGTGTGGCCTATTTGCTTTTGGACTTTGCTTTGGCTGGGTTGGGCCATTTTTGAATTGGTGGAATGGTTCCATCTGGAACCTCTGTCTGCTGTTTGTGGGCTCCCGGCGTGTTCTGGTCATTTGCCTGGTTGCTCTTTCGTGAAGTTGTCGTCCCCTCCTTGGGCACGCCTAGGACGTTTCGGACTTCCCTATATTTTGTCTTGTTGTGATTTTTGCATTCCATTTTTTGTCAGTATAACGGGTGGGGATTTTGCTGATTCGATGTTTGTTACCACGTGTAGGGAGGGTTCCTTTAAATTTTGAGTACTGGGTTTTCTGTTCGGGCGCTCCCTATGTATGTCTGTTAGCTATATTGCGGTAGCTAAGTTTTCTTTTGGTCATGTTTTGCCATGCATAAAGTTGCCTTACAATGTTTGCCTTTTTCGTTTTACTGACTTTTATGTTTTCTAAGTACTCATTATGTACAATAAACCGCTAGGACTTCATTACATTTGTTCTGCTTGTATATCGGCTGTTTCTTTGGGTTTATTCCGTGAGGTATTCTTGTTGGGGTGGATTCCTTAGGGTAATGTCCCGATTGTATCTCGTCTTGTCGTCACGGTCTCGAGTGTGGGGGTTACTACAGGTGTCTTATTTGTTGTGAATGCTTACGTAGTCGTATTGTTTTTGTTGTAATCAGTAGGTAGTTTGTTTAGTTAGGATTGTCTGTCTGTCTGTCTGTTTGTCTGTCTGTCCGTTAGCTAGTAAGTTTGTCAGTTTGTTTCGGTCACAGCCGACACAGTTTTACCCAGTCGCAGTTCGAAGAGTCATTCCGAGCTGTCTGTGAGCCATGTAGTTCGTTGGCGGTGGGGATCGTTTTGCTCCACTTTTAATGTACGTAGTTTTCAACATCTCGTTTTATCACTAGAAAACTAAAAATTGGACGTCCAACACTAATGTAACAACGGTTTTACCATTGTCTAATCTATTGTGACACCTGTTGTGATCGCCGCGCGGGGGGCCGGCGGCGGGAAAAGAGGGGGTATTTTGTGGGATGTTACCTGCTGGCTGACAAAAGAAATGCGCGTTGGCGCGACTAGCTCATTTGCATAATTGGGTAATTTGCATATTTTACAATACTTTGGAAAACTCAGTCAGTTGTAGTGTTGCAGTTGTAGTCGGTGTGTCTATTAGGTTGGGGGTCCGATTTGTCATTGGGTAGGTGCCTGTTGGGCCAAGTTTAGGGTGTAGGGAGAGAGTAACATCCTCCCCTCTGCTTTGTTTATTTTACTGTCGTGCTCTCTGATGATTCTGTAGTAATTGCGTATATTTGCTGAAGAATTAGTATGAGTCTTTGATGTGTAGTTTAGTAAAGTCTAGCGGTATTTGGTCTATTAGATCTAGGGACGGTCGCTTAGGGTCCACGAATAACTATCTCTTGCTCCTACTCGTTAATTTACAGCACTCTCATATCTTCTCTCAATTGGCTAGGCTTGGATGTCACACACTGAACTCTTACTTGCAATCATTTAGTGAAGTCCGACGCAGTTTATTATCGAGGTACACACATAGTACTTCACAGTAGTTTGACAGCCTCCCTGACACTGACAGTCTTATCGAGTGGAACATCGCTTGCATTGATTTGTACACTTCCAGCAGCCTGTAGATCAGCACGTGTCCACCATCCCTTTATAATACCTGCCTTGGTGCCTACTTTGTAAAACCCGTCACTTTCCTCTAAGATTCTTTCCTCTATTCTGTAGGTGACACTGTATTAATCCCAGTTAACAAAGTCGACCGTGGCCTGACTGATCCTCCAAATTTGGTAGGAGTAATCTTAGAGGAAAGTGACGGGTTTTACAAAGTAGGCACCAAGGCAGGTATTATAAAGGGATGGTGGACACGTGCTGATCTACAGGCTGCTGGAAGTGTACAAATCAATGCAAGCGATGTTCCACCCGATAAGACTGTCAGTGTCAGGGAGGCTGTCAAACTACTATCGGTTGGATCCGGTCAGGGCTACTTAAGATGCAACTGTCGATTGTCAAACAAACAGTGTACAACAAATACTTGCAAATGCAAGAAGAGCAACATGCTTTGCAATTCACGTTGCCACAACAGCTCCACCTGCCGTAATAAAACAATCAGGACAATCAGGATCAGCGTTAGAGTAAGACCTTTCTTGTTGGTCCAGCGTTGTACTACTTTTCCAATGAGGCCTTGGCATTGTAGTACTATGCCAGAAATTCTTGGAAATGTAGTCCAACGCTGCTTTGAAACGAGCGTTGTACTAGTTTTCCAACGTTGTACTACAATGCCAAAATTTCTTGGCATTGTACTACAATGCCAATTGGACTACTTTGCTACAACATATATTAATCACTCAGATGTCAGTAAAGTATTAACTTATGCTTGATTAATACACTGAGTGGGATCCACGTTTCCAATGAGATGAAGATGCCGTAACGTTCCCCTGCAGGAGTACATATAATTGCACTATTAGAGTAACGTAAGCCACTGCAGGGTTTCTTTTCTCTTCATTGCGTAACAGTGCTCCGACCAGAACACGTGGGTTGTGGTCGACAAACATAACCGTTTGGTGTGTCGCCAAGAGGTCCTAGTTTTGTGGGTCGCCTTGCTAGAAGAGATCTCCGTTGGTTGGTTGAAAATTAATTAAAATTTTCGTAATCCCCTGCGCAGACCCTTCCAAGCAGTGACGGTATATTTGTCGACGTCGACCACCTCCCAAAGCAGGAGAATATTCGCTTATTGGGGCGGAGCACCGTTACGCGAAGCAATGAAATGATCTAGTGGCTTTCTCTTCTTCAACCACTACAATCATGCACTATTCATAAGGAGATTTCCGGAGATTGGATTAATTTTACTTGTTTCCTTGCCTTGCCTTGCCTTGCCAGGTTATATGTGCATAATTCTTTAGGACAATACAGTCTCTAGGACTTCACACATACATTTGCTGAGTCTAAAGTGGAAACATGAGAAGAGAGTGAATGACAGATGCGTGATAAGAGTCATAGGGAGCGTATCCAAATTGAAATAAGCAAACATAGTTATTGAGTAGTTTTCTTGCAGACCATAGTTTTGTTGTTTCTGCTTAAATTAGACCGGCTATCCTATATCCTATATCTAACTATTGTCATTACATCAAGGAAATTAAGTAAACGCGGGCCAGCAGGCGATTCTACGAAGGATACAAGCCATTAATCATAAAGAAATAATGAAAAACGCGTGCCTGCAGTCACTAAGGCCGAAGCTGTTCGGACTAAGGCTTCGGCCTTAGTGACTGCACGCAGGGGTTTTTCATCATTTCTTCATTACTGTTGTCATTAAGCATATACGTGATATATACCTAAAAAGGTCTTACCCATGCCGTGTTCGATTACAGCGCGGAGTATTCTGGCTGGAAACAGCTAAGTATAGGCCGTCGTAAGACAGCCTACCTATGGCGGCACAAACTAGGTATCCAGCTCGTTCTCTCGGTTTGATCTATCAAACAGGAATTTTCTTATTATAAACATTTTGTCTAATAGATACTGCTTGTTGCTTGCCCAATGCCCATCTTAAAACGTCTGCAAAAATGAGGTCTCATTGCTGCCACTTCGACACCCAGTCCCGCTTGCAGCTCCATCCTCGTTCTTAAACAGCAAAACTTTTATTATGACCCAAAACAGGCAATTCTTTAAGTAAAACTGGTGCCTGTTTCAGAAACTGTAGAATCATGCAATGCAATACAATTAATTTGTTGCTTCGAGTTGGTAACACACAGCCTGGATAAAGGAAGCACTAGCCAGAAATTACAAGATTTGCCCAGGAATCATATTGATTAAATTTTTCATTTCCGCCTGGTTTCCAGATTTTCTTTCAAGCTTCATTGAAAACATCAATGTCTTCTTGAGAAAGGGTCATAAGCTAGATTGCTTTCAGAAATGGTAAGGCAATTTTAAAAGGCACTAAAGGAACATAATTTAATGGACTGACCATTTTAGTTTGCTCCTGTTTCCTTAAGAAAATAGGGGCCTTTCCCATTATCCCTCCACAGCTCCGAGAAGCAAAAATATGACCGATTGAGTTGAAAATTGGAGGGTTAGGTTGACCTGCTGATTTCAAAAATTTTGATATTTAAAAAACTTAAAAATTTTAAAATTTAAGTTAAGGGGAGCAAAATATTTTTTGCCAATGATTTTGCTGAAAACTTGCATAAAAGGGTTTTCTTTGGCGCTGAGCATGAATCTGAATCCGTTTTTCGATTCAGCTTTTCGTTAGCTTAACATAAGCTAAAGTTGTAAGCTTAAGATGTAAGTTTACTCTAGCAAAATTATGGACAAAAATTTTTTACTCCCCTTAGTCCCCCTTACCAAATTAAATTTTAAAATTTTCAAAATATTTTTAATATTTCAAAATTTTTGCATTTTTGATATCAGCAGGTCCGTAAACCGGATTTTTTCTGGAAACCCCTCAGGCCCAGAATCCGCAAAACTTCACCAATTGAACTAAACTTGGTATGGGTATGTTGTCTACTACACTGAGTTCAAATAGGGTACCGCAATTTTCTTGTTTTCGGTTCGCAAGGGGGGACCAAGGGGAACGGGAAAATTTTTGTCTTCGATTTTGCGGAAATGTTGCTTATAGGGATTTTTGGGGCCGTAGAACAAAATCTGAAGGTTGTTTTTCGATGCAGTTTATAGTTAGCTCAGCATAAGCTTACAGCTTAAGCTTAAAACTCTAGCTTATGTCAAGCTAACGAAAAGCTGAATTGAAAAACGGACTTCAGGTTCGTGTTGTGCGACCCAGAAAACCCCTGTTCACAACGTTTCAGCAAAATCGGAGACAAAAAAGTTTTGGTTTCCCTTGGTCCCCCCTTGCGAATCGAAAAAGATCGAATTTCGCGAAATCGAAAAATTTTCCAATATTTGCAGTCAGCGTCGACGAAAACATGACCTTACCAAATTTTAGAACACTTGACCAAGTTTTGCGAATCTGGGCCTTGGGGAGCTTTCCTGAAAAAATTCCGCAAACCTACCCCTACCAAATTTCAACTCAATCGGTCAAATTTTGCTTCTTCGGAGCTGTGGGGGGAAGGATAATATGAGAAAGACCCTAAAATAGCCTAACTGCAAATATTTATTTTGCTGTTGTAGGCACAGGTGGACAAGGGGGGGGGGAGGGGGGAATTCCCCCCAGTAGGCTACGGCTGTAAACTAAACAACAGGCTTTACTTCACTGCAGAATCATACTTCACTTCACTTTAAAAGTTGGGGGTTGCAGACGCATTACTTCCCACATTATACCTGGCTGCAACCCTTTAATGAACACACGCCTAACTTCAGAGTTCATCACATCATCGCTAGGCACAGGAGGAAAAGCACATTTTGCCAGTTCCAGCAGTTTATGACTGTACTGGACAACACTCTCACTATCCGTTTGCCGGCAATTACTCATTGCCAACGCGTAATAGTCGGTGCTATGTGGGCGGTATTTTAGTTCTAGGGCTTTTGTCAGCTCCTGAAACGAGCTTTTCACCTCTTGGGATAGGTCCTGAACGTATGCCAAAGCTGGATCAGACAGCAGTCCTACTAATTTCTTTGGCATTTGCTTTTCGGACCATTCATAGTATTGGGCTTTAGCCTCAAACTTTCTTAGCCACGCGTTAAAGCTGATAGTGCCTGGCTCCCCGCTGAATTCCGGTAGGCGGGCCAGACGTGGTTCGAATCCACTTTCAGCTGTGGGGCGCGGCTCGGATTCCACTGCGTTTGCATGCTCTTGCAATGTCTTATTTTCTTTTCTTAATGATTCGTTTTCAGTCTCTATTACCTTTAACCGACGCTCGAGTTGCCGTAATGAGCGTTCAAGTTCAGCCGTTTTTGACTCTGATTCTGCCATATTCAATATTGTCAATATTATAAAGTTAGTTTCTTACCATTATGCCACTGATATGATAAGATTGACACCAGCGAAAGCCCACAGGATGGGAGAGATGCAATGTAATTATCAAAAGAGGTGAAAGACAGTCGCTCTACTATCCTTCACTGGCAAATAGCTGGCAATAATTATTCTAAATATAGTATTTTTCTACCCTTTCGGGTTTTACTGGAGTTAGCTCGAAAACTAGCCCGAGTAAAATGAAAGTTAGTGGAAGAAAAGTCAGCTACTATTCTTCCAGTAACTGTAGATTGTATTGCTTTTTAACCCTTCCGGGTACTTTATATTGATTGAAGAGCTGTCGTTCTACAACTCTTCAAACAACATAAAGTCTAAACGCTAAATTATTCACTGAAGAAAAGCCTCCAACAATTCTTCAGCTTTGCATAGAAAAAATTTATCTCGGTGAGCCTCCAGTAGGCTACGGCTGTAAACTAAACAACAGGCTTTACTTCACTGCAGAATCATATCAACTGACAAAACAAGGCCTTATATCAACTCAAGCTAATTTGCATACTTATATCAGTCTAACAACTGTCAGTCACAAAGCTGCCTGTACCAGTGATTATACACATAAGAAACACAATAAAGTTAGCACAACACGTTAGTGTTACACCCCCCCCCCTCGGCGAAGTCGTCCACAAGGGGTCGCGAAATTGCTCCCGCAAGGGGTAAGAAAATCGGCCACAAGTGGTAAGAAAATTGCCCAAAAAATAAGTTTCGCTGGAATTTTTCACTTAAAATCACTATTTTTAGCTAAAAAACGTCCGAAAAACGTGTTTTGGCTAAAAAATCGCTGTTTTTTGTTAAAAAAAGGCAAAAATCGCTTAAAAATCGCTTTCAAAAGTACCCCTAAGAAAAATTGTTCTCACAAGGGGTACCCAAATTTGCTTCCACAAGGGTCAGTGAAATTTGACCTCCCGTTCAGGTATGGTTGTTGGTTGCTTTTTGTTTTCAATATCACATTAAATAAATTTTGTGTGTGACGCATTATTTACAGTTTTCTTTTCAAAACTATCTATTCCTTCAAAAGCTACTTATTAAGTCTGCGACTAGTACGACAGGACAACATTAAATACCGAATGAAGCCCATGTGGTGGTTTTCCAGCAGCTACTCAATAAGCATTCTAAAGTTTTAGCACATCTTTTTAATGGTAGTTGTTGTGACCTTGTATAGGGTGATTCATTAGTTTAATTTGTCGAAGGCAACAAAACACTACAACAAAAATGTTTGCCTATTACAGCTCGACTTGCAATTTTAATTTAATACGTACTTTTACGTAAGTAGTGACAGTCCTTGTTTGAACAGTCAGATGTAAAGATTACGACTTGAACTTAATGCAAAGCCTGGGGTCAATGTTATCAACGTCTACACCCGGGTTAACTCGCAAACCCGTGTTAACTTGGCTATCTTTAACATATAAAGTTAACCCAGGTTTGGGCGTTGATAACATCGGCCCCAGAAGTCACTGCAAACTCTGATTGCTCCAATGCTTACTGAGGTTTATATTCTGGTCTGCACGTAACGCATTGCCCTATCTTGAGATTTATTTTAATACCAATGTTTGCTGAGCATGCAAAAAGATTGCTAAGCAACCCAGAGCTAATGTTGGCTTTGTACCTCCATCCCAGATCTGCCGTTCATATTTCATTCGACTAAGGGTCGTTTCACAAAAACCTTGCAGATTGGTAATTGAGTTTGATTCTATTAATTACTCCATGTTCAAATTTTTTTGCATTCTTGCTTGTTGGAAATTAGCTGAGACTGAATTTAAAGCCATTGGTGCAATATTATTTGATTATAAACTGCTCAACAAAAGGCTTATATATTGAAGAATCAGGGAGGTGGCTTTGTTTTAGGGCTTACTTCAAGCTTCACAATGTGGTAGGTGGCTAAAACCCATGTCAAGATAAAAGTCACTTTTTGCTGCGTTCTAATCCGCCAATTGTGTTTCATTGAAACCTTATTTTCAGGGGGTTTTAGGATACAAACGGTTCTTGGCTTGGGCCGGTAGCTTATTGTAGTAGTAGTAGTAAAAGCTTAAGCTATACTTTTACAGTTTTCAGCTTCTTTAGGAAAGCTTTATACATTGAATAATTTGCACCTGCAAACAATAATACTACCTACGGAAAGTAAAATCCTAGCAGGTAAATATGACTTTGGTAATGTTTGATTGCTTTAAGCCTTCTGTGGATATAATGATACGTTGCTAACTAAGATTAATGGTTATCATGCAGCCCCGCTCAATTCATAGCTGTGTTGCCAAAAGGGGCCTTCAATCAAATTAAACATATTATTTTCTTATTTTACAACTTTTATGTTCACCCTTAATGAGATTATCGCTATTCGTCAAATTATCATTAAAGTTTGCTGACAGCTATTTAAACTCATTTATCTTATTCGTGCTTACAGCGTTACAAACAAACCAATTACAGCATTAGACATATTGTTAAAATTGGTTATTATTCTGCATTTTCACATCTCTTCTTCGGATTAGCTTTCCAAGCTCTCAGCTGACTTTGTTGCTGTGCTGCATGCTCAATGTAGCAAGTGTAACACAATTGAAACTCCAGTACGAACGGACTAAGCATTCACGTCAAGGTGTATGATGTTCAGTTGATTGACTGTTTTGAGAATTCTACCTAAATTAGGTGTTAGATTTTAAACCTACTGCCTGGACTAGACCTGAACTTTAATGGCGGAGCGATTGCAGGTAGCCGTGGCCTAATGTTAAGTCACTTTCGTGTACCTTACCTAACTAAAAGTTGAAACTAACCGCAAATCCACTGGATTGATCCATCTATTAATCAACTATGACCCAAGGATGGCGTATAATGCAATTTAATAATAAAGTGTAAATTATATACTAAATTAATTTAATAATAAATAAAAATGCTAATCTAAATCAAAGTTGTATTTCCTCTAAATTTATCAACCATATACAAAAGTTAATCTTTACATAAAGTAAAAATTCAGAAACAAATAAGCGAATCTCTGGATAATTTACACAACAAGCATAGTATAACAACTAGAGTTGTGCCCGGCCTTGAATCGGGCCTCGGGCTCCGGGCCGGGCCTGCACCGGGCCGGTCCGGGCCCGGTATTTGGAGCGGCAGGCCCGGCCCGGGCCCGGGCCCGGTCAGCCGCGAAGGCCCGGCCCGGGCCGGGCCTACCGGGCCTGCCGGGCCTTGGAGGCCCGCCAAGGCCCGCCCGGGCCCGGTTAAATTTTTGTTGTGAATATTTCAAAACTTTTCCGAAATGCATTCACTAGACAGTCAAATTCAAGCACCCAGGAGTTGTCCAAGTTGTAATAAATAACACTAACTATTGTTTGGCACTGTATTTTGTATACCGGGCCTTCACCGGGCCGACCGGGCCTACACCGGGCCGCCGGGCCTACCGGGCCTTGAATCGGGCCTCCGGGCCTACCGGGCCTTGAATCGGGCCTCCGGGCCCGGGCCGGGCCCGGACCGGGCTCGGCCCGGCCCGGCCCGAAGCCCGGCCCGGTTGGTTCAGCAGGCCCGGGCCCGGCCCGGGAAATTTCTTAACGGCACAACTATAATAACAACTAATAAAAACTTTCACATTCCTCAGACAGATACATTTACATCCCACTCACCCATTATTCAGAACGGAATTTTGATCTCAGCTAGGTATGTAAACATAAATTGAACAGTGATTCATAAAAGCAAGAGTGGATAATTGCACTATTATTAAGAAGAAGCGTAAGCCACTAGAGGGCTCCTCTTCCTGGCATTTCGTTTTCGTAACGGTGCTCCGACCACAATACGCGAATGTTCCCCCGTTTGGGGCGGGGGGTCGACCAAATCGACAGCGCATTCCCCCTCCGTTTGGTGGTGGGGGTAGCCGAAAAGAGGTCCCCGTTTGGTGGGGAGGGGGAGTAGTCAACAGTCAATCAGATTGCAGAAACCCCCGCCGTTTGGGGGGCGTTTAGCAAAAGATTACGGTAGTTACAGCTTATTTCGAAAAATGGTCCCCGTTTGGGGGGGGGGGTCGCCAACAGCCAATCAGAATGAGCCAAACTTAGCCTGCTTGAACGACCCCCCAAACGGGGAGCACGGGGACAATTTTCGGCTACCCCCCGCCCCCCCCCCACCAAACGGAGGGGGGTATACCTGTCGACCCTCCCAAACTGGGGAACATTCGCGTATTGTGGTCGGAGCACCGTGTTACGCAATGAAAAGAAGAGGAGCCCTCTAGTGGCTTACTCTTCTTCTAATCAAGAGTACATAATAAAGAGTATGAAACTCTTACACTAGCATGTACAAATCTTGCTAGGTATGCTCGGTTCATTAACTCGGGACCCCCCCGTAACTTCCGGGGGGGGGTCCCACTTTGCACTAATTACACGCTTTCATATAAGCGTGTGTCTGCTCGCTGATTGGCCCATTAGCCTACGGCTTACAGTAGGTAATTTATTAGTTATTTTAATTAATTAATTATAACTTTAATTAGGTTAATTCAATTAAAAAACTAATTCGACAACTTTGTAGCATTTTTTCTGCTCTTTCCAATGACCTAAAAATTGTTGCACACTACATTCTGCGAATTTTTGTATTAATTAAAATAACTAATAAATTACCTACAGTAAGCCGTAGGCTCATGGGCCAATCAGCGAGCAGACACATGCTTATATGAAAGCGTGTAATTAGTGCAAAGTGAGACCCCCCCCCCCGGAAGTTACGGGGGGGGGGTCCCGAGTTAATGAACCGAGCATACCTAGCATGATTTGTACATGCTAGTGTAAGAGTTTCATACTCTTATATTATGTACTCTTGTTGTAATATATAGAAGAAAATCATGGATGCTTGATAAAAGCCTCCTTTATGGGCAGCTTCGCCATGTCCTCACAAATGTGGCTAACTCTTAAAAAGGGAACTCGTGTACTGTTCTGCAGGAACGTATGTTAACCAAGGTGTGGAACTTATGTAAACCCGGTTTAGACGTTGCTGCCATTGACCCCCATGTACTAAATTTTTCGGGGTGGGCGTTTTGCTCATACTAGAGTTGTTCCGATAAGAAATTGAACGAGCCGGCTCTAGGCCCGGAGCTGAATCAAAGCCCGGAGCCTGCTACCAGGCCCGGCCCAATGTCCGGATCTGCACCCTGGCCGGGCGTTAAAACTCCAGCCACATGCCGGACCCAGCAAAATTTTTTTCGGGCCCAGCCCAGGCCCCGAATTTCTGAGCTGACTAGTTTTTATCACAGAAAAGGTTAGTTTTTAAATGGGCAGGCGTAGCTGCAAGCTTTGAATTTCCTTTCATTCTGCAAAGGCAAAAAGTTAGGATACAGAAAAAGTCAAGCAAAAACATACTGTAGGTTCTAACGCTTTCTAGGTTTAAATATACGCACGGATACCGTAGCTTAGTTCTAATCTCCTTTAAGTAAATGGATGACGTTCCATACCTTACGCTGCACGTCTTCATACTACATCTATGAACCAAGTGCGTTCTCTCTCTAACAACGTGCTACGCTTAAGGGGGGGGGGGGCTACGAACGGGTTGGCACGACATCGTCGAAGAGAGCTACTTTTACGCCTGCCTATCGACAGCCAACATATCAAAGTAAAAAAGTTTAGGGTGGGCAACAATATATCTCATATACACCGTTTTTGGCAGGACGCCAAAGTACAAATTTTAGTTCGAAAAATGGGTCTTTTCAAAAAGAGTTTTTCAGCTCTGGTGAATTATCGGCTTGACCGAGCTTGTCACTTTTTGCCACAAATGTTTATTGTTACAAGTACTAAATATTAAAAGCATTCCGGCTTTCGAGCGTTGCTTTCTTCTTCAGCAATAACAGGTCAAAGTTTGAAATTTGGCAAAAAGTTGCGAGGTGACCGTGCGCCTTTTTCGATCTAATAAAATTGGCAGCCCCTAGCCTACCCCAGTTTTCTACCAATTATTAGGCTCTAATAGGGGCAAACTGTCTGTCAGTTTCGAGGAATTTGGCTTTCTGGTTTGTGTGCTAGCAGACTTTTCGTTAAGAAATAACCCTTATTTTTAGGCCTGAAAAGCTAGCTAAGGCCCTATTTCTTTAAAGATTAAACGGATTAGATTAAAATTAATCCGCATTAAAGAAATAGCTAAAATTTAATCCAGCGAGTTAAACGAGTTAAACTAATTAAATTTAATCCTATTTCTTTAATGCACCTAGGATTAAAATTTTAATCTAATCCTGTTTCTTTATTCACACTTCGGATTAAAAAATGGAAGAGTTAATTTTAATCCGACCTGCTTATTCGCTGTTTCTTTAAAGATTAATTTTAATCCGTTTAATCCTCCGCCTGCATTTTCAACTAACTTTTAATCTTTGTGCAGCTACGCGGATTAAACTGATTAAAAGTTGGCGGATTAAAATTTTTAATCGCTGTTTCTTTAATGGCGGATTAAGTGGATTAAAATCCACTCGTTTAATCCGCGGATTATGGTCGGATTAAATGGTCGGATTAAACGAGTTAATTTTAATGCGTTTAATCCGTTTAATCCAGCATTAAAGAAATAGCAATTAAAATTTTAATCCGGCTGATTTTTAATCCGTTTAATCCGACCATTTTAATCTTTAAAGAAATAGGCCCTTAGCGCAGTGTAAATGGGGTCAAAACATTTTTTGTCTCCGATTTTGCCGAAAAGATGCTTATAGGGGTTATTTGACCTGCTGAATCCGAATATGAAATCCGTTTTTCGATATGACGCTTCCTTCATGCAGTATGCGCTTAAAATTGTCTTAAAGTTTTTTGGAGCGATCGCCATCCATACTTCGGGAAATCAATCTAACATTTCTAAGCTTTGGAGCGAGGTTTAGTGACCTAGCTTTCTGCACATCTTGGTACACTCACTGGCCTGTAATGCGCAAAGTTTCAGCCGATTCTGCCACAGTACGTTGGAGTAATTGACTCACATCTTCGAAATGGCACCAAATAACAGCGACAATATCGATAATGTAATCTAGCACTGCGAACGCAGGGATTAACGAAATCAGGTCTTTTTTCACACAAGTTAAGACAGATACTTGGAGTATTAATTGGAGCAAAGTTGGGTTCATTTGATAAACCACAGCTCATTAGACGTTAGTTAACCTCCACCCGTATAGACCTACAACACCCAATTTTTCGCACTTTGATTGTATCTCACAGAAAAGTATACATTGATCTAAGGATTATTTTACACGATATCAAAGCACTATATGTCAGTACTATTTCTGGAAAATTTGGGTACCGTACCTTGCGCATAGTTATCAGGGCGAGGCGAAGTTTGTGTACGCGTCATGTCGAGCTTTGGACCGACAGCACCAACTTCTGGGGCCCGTTGCATAAAAGTTATTACTAATAAATTATTAGTGATTAATTGGTTAGTGTAGCAGTTTGATTGAAAATAACTAAAGTTGTGGAAGAGCCAGAGGGATATTCAATATGCCGTTTTGCAGCTTTTGAGATGCTCTATCGAACTATATATTCAAAACTGGGATATAATTACAATGTGGACTGAGCCAACGGAATAACCTTAAAAAATCGCGTTTTCTCTGATATCTGTGATCAGAACTATTCAATAGAACAATTTTATTGAAAGTCTTGGCAATTTTTGAATTAGCCACTTCATTATCTACAAAATAATACCGAAAACACCAAAATTTGTTGGCTCAATTAAAAGTTTTGCTCATTAGTATTGCTGCACCAATCAACTAATCACTAATAATTTATTAGTAATAACTTTTATGCAACGGGCCCCTGATGGCTGCACGCACAGGACGCTACGCTGCATGGAATTCTTTCAAACTTTAAACTAGCTAACACTAAACCTAATACTATTATGTGGCAAAAGACTAGCTAGCTTTTCCAACATTGAACTTTTAGTGTTATTCGTAGCCCCCCCCCCCTTAATAACCTAAACTTCCCGTTTCTTATACTCACTGGTTGTATGGAAAACTAATTGGAGTTACTGCCTATCCTTCTCTAACAAGACAACTGTTTAGATACTGATGAACATTTTGATTTGTCCAGATTGCAGAAATGTTCAACAACTCATCTCTTTATCTTCAAGCTTATGAGCAAGAGTTGTCTTGGAGCGGCATTACGTATCTGCTAATTGCAGATGCCTGGTCACTAATTAGTCTTGGCTTTTATGTTCTGGTATGGCGAGTTTTGTGGCGATTTCGGAAAACTACGTTTAGAAATCCATTCTACAGTCAAGCAAGAACGCTGGCATTCTTTGACTGTACGGCTCTGTTGCTACAGTTAACCGCTTTAACTGCTGTAACGGTTGCGAGCAATGTGCCCATTGAGATTTCAAAAGCAGTTGGATTCCTGAATGGAGTAGTGCTTTGGAATGTATTCCTGCAAATTCTAGCCGTCTGTATCAATAGATTTGTATCAATCATAGCGCTACACAAATACGATCTCTATTTTACTGGAACTGTTACTAAATTAATTACGGTAGCTTCTGTAACCTTGGCCGTAACAAATATGACAGCGGCGGCCCTTTGTGATTGCTATTTTTATATGCAGAATCGCTTGACTCATACCTGGAGCTTTTCCAGTGCAATTCCTGGTCAAATCTATGAGATATACTTAAAGGGGCTTACAATGCTGGTGGTAACATTGGTTTGCACACTGTACACTATAATATTCTACAAAGTGAAGAGGATGAGTTCTCAGATTGGCAGACAAGAGGGCGGAGTACTGACGGAGCGACAAAATAAAGAAAAGTCTCTGGCAATCCAATTTGGTGTCATTTGCTTGATTTATTTTATTTTTGTATTTTCATATTGGGTTACTGAGCAACTGGTAGCCTTCCATTTGTTAGACAAAACTGTAGGCGACTGTTTCACCGGCATCTTTACACTTCTTAACAGTGGACTAAATCCGTTTGTATATCTACGCTTCAGCACTGACATAAAGGAGAAGCTGTATGGTTCGCCTAGAACTTCCACAGTACCGACTGCATGGGATAAATAAACTTTTAAAGCGGCTTGTCGCTGGAAGTACATACCAATGGCATTATCTCTGTATTTTGTTTCTTGTTCTTTCCATACCTTATCATTTTTATTACTTGATAAAAAGAAATCGAGAATATGGCAACAACAACAGTTGATAACGCAGTTGATTCAAACAACATTAATCATCAGTTCAAGTTGTGGATTTGCACAGAAACTATATATCCTAAATTCCTTTTAGGTACATATTTTTAGCATACTGCCAAAATCAGATTCAAATTTGTCAAACCTTTACACGAAAAGTTCTTTTACTTGTTTTTAGGCAACGTTAAGACAACGCTTGCCGCATCGGGATTATAGATCTAAAATTTATACAGATTGTTCAATTTCTAGGAAATACAAAGCGAAGCTACTTTTTCCTATCGCCCGGTAGAACGGCTTTGCCGCCAACTAATTATAACCCCGATGTTGGAATCGTTTAAAATGGACACAGAAACATAGCACACAATTTACCGAATCATCCATTCCGCCAAAGGGCAGCTGGGACTTTATTTTGTTAATAATTATTGCACTGATTACTCCAAATTGTAGTGCAAGTGTCGAGGAAAAAAGAGCATGTGGTCAAAGTGCCATTGTGTAACCGGTGTCTGCTCTTTGAAACAGATGCCAAAAATCACCACTTGTGCCAAATGACCGCCGCAGGCCCCAAGCCCATTTTGAAATTTTCTACGCAATTCCTTTGTTCATTATAATGTTGTATTTCGAATCTCGCATTTTTGCCCAAACTATCGGCCCAAATCCGTTATCTGGCATCTCATATAAAGATTGTGCAGCCATCCTGCACAACCTTGAAATTTGTGCAGAATAAAAATTCAGCTCAGAAAAGGGCTGAATTTCCCGAGGGTTTTCTGACGGGAACCCGTCTACAATTTGGAAGACGTTCTTATGTTTAACACGTAAAATCTGCCACTTATTCCTATTAGGAATAAGTGGCAGGATTTTTCTAAGCTTCAAAAAATGATTTTTTGCAACTAGAAGCCAAAACCAGTGAGATGCCAATTTGGCAGGATTTTGACAATTTTGCCTATGTTTATTATGTAAAACCTGCCACTTATTCCTATTGTATTGCACAGTGCACAGTGCACAGCCAGTTGCACAAATTCAAAAGTTGTGCAGGATGGCTGCACAAAATTATATTAAATGCCAGATAACGGATTTGGGCCCGTTCGATTTAATGAGAGCTGCCAGATTTGGACTATGGCGATTGTTTCCTTTAATTGCACATTTGGTTTCAACTGTTGCAGTAATTACTCATTGTACGCTAACATTATATTAAAAGTTTTGTTGTGTATTTAAAACTTTTATTATTTATAGGGTCAATGCAGTATATATAAAAATTATAAGCACAAATAAATGTTTTGGAGCAATCTGTCTCATTCCAAGTTAAAGATTGGGAAAACGAACATTTGTAAAAGAAGTAGGTGCAAACTAGCCACCATGAACGGTGACTACAGCCACAATAAACAGGGTAGGCCAAGGGTGGATTTCTACTAATCAGGGTTTGTCTGACTTAGGAGGGCGCTACCATCTTTGGGTTAAACAACCCTCCACCACCTCACTAACAGCTTAGCTCGGGTTCAAATGTGACATGGAAACACGGTTATAAGGGGATGACGGTGGCCCTTTTTGATCGTCCCTGGAAAACTAGGTATCGAGAGGCATACTCAATACATAAAATTATATTAAAGCTATTAAATAACAAAAATTGGGAAAGAATAATTTTTGGAAACTTGACGAATGTATGTATAATTAAAACATTTGATTTGAGTAGCTTTCGTAACGCTACCAAATAATACTATTGTTCACTGTTTTTACATACGAAGATGTAATCATAACTGAACGGGATATCACTTCTGCTCCGGCATTAACCTTGCCGTAGTGCCCAGGCTTCTTTTCCAATGGTGGAATAAGTCTCCTCCTGAACCCTTAATTTTCTGCTGTCATAGCGAATAACGCGTTCTTCTCCGTCAACATATTGGGACAACACTGTCCCACGTCCATCATTACTAGCATCAGGTGACGCCACCCGTGAACTGCTTAGTGAAATCTTGTCAAACAAGAACTGGGTAGCTCAACAATGCAGACTTAGCAGCATCAAAAGCACTCTAGCGAGCGCCATCCCATTTAAAGTCCACGCCCGCGTGTAACGATTTGTTTAAGGTGGTGGTATCGTTTACCGCACTGGTCTAAACTGAAAAGTTTGTCATGGCAACCTATACATTTTCTAGGTCTTTTGAGAAAATTCCTCGGCACCCTCCGCTTGACAATAGGCTCGATCGCGAAGCTTAGGTAGGCCCCTTTCTCCTTACTAACCCCGGGGCGCTCGTGCTCGGGTAGTCAACCGTACCTGAGTCTCCCTTACGAATCTGGCATATTATTTGGCCCAAAACTATAGGTGGATTTAATTTTTGAAACATTCATGCCCTTCATCCTCATATTATCATCTCTCAAAAAGCATAATGCTTTATTCAGTCCTACTTATATTCCCCCTATTTTTCCTTCCTCCTTAGAGCTTTTATTTTGCAACTCACATTTGTTACTTGTTTCGTATTTTTCTATTTTTTGACTATATTCGCCTTTTTGATTACCTTCCTCCTTTAAAAATCAGTTCCTTCTTTTCAAGAAGTTCCTTGGCACTCTCGCGGGGATCGTGCAATATGCCCTGGGGAGATGTAGTATAGGCAGTAGCGGAAGACGCTACCTCTCCTCAATTTGATTTCATGAACCATTTCGTGATTTTACCTCGAAAACCAATAAATTACCCTTACAAGTGTGTAATATTGTTATTTATTCATTTACTGGAGTGTCTGGTATTTGTGATTATTTTTCGGATGCGAAACCCGTAGATTTTATGAGCCGTAGCTATCTTCAGGGTTAGCTTTCACGAAAATATAAAAATTATTTATTTCTTTAAATAACTGTAAAGATAATACTAGACCGATAACGTCTTTATTTTTGCCTTGGTCGGAGATTGAACATCAAAATTTACTTATATCAGTCCATGTTTCGCATGCACTTTCCCACTCGTAATTATTAGTCACACCACCTTCAGTTGGGTTCTTGATTTTGACGCGTGTTGCGGTTTTCCACGTTTTGGGGATCTGAGCTTCTTCCTCTCTATTTTCAATTGGGTTCGTCCAAATTTTGCTTAACTCCCCTTTTGGCCCTTTTTCTTTATTTAACTCAACCCACAATTTCCCCTCCCATTTTGGCGTTCAGTCTCCATTTCCCCAATATCTCCGTCCAAACTCCCCTGTTTCTTACATTTCTGTCTCCCCACCCCCAAACTCTTATTGGAAGCCATTAAGTTGGCTTTGCTTGTTAATTCTCCTTTAACTTAATTGCCTGTCTTTCGTACTCACAATAAATCGCCAGTTGTCTACTTTATTTGTATTTTATTAACTTTATTTGTTGAGCTAACAATAAATTTCTAGGTAGACGCTCTAGCGTTAGCCTGGAGTACTTCCGAGTTTGTTTACCAGTCCAACCCCCCTCCCTTTTGTCTCCGACGCCAGTTGGTCCGCCGCCCCCTTAAAATTCACACTCCCCCCAAACCTGGCGAGGCCTGTCCGTGGTTAAAAGAGAGCCGCCTCTACAATATCTCGAGTGTAATCAGGCCTTGAGTTAAATTGCGCCAGTCCTCACGTAATTTGTGGTGGTGCTGTGGTTCAACTCCTGGACCTCACATATTACACAAAGATACTAAAATCACTAGAAACGATGCAGCAAATTCAGGAGTTGCTACAGTGGCAGTTACATCGACGCAGGAGTCCAACTACTCTGTGCAATGCTTGAGTCAGATGGAGAGCCAAATGCACCTACTCTCGTTACAGGTCAGAGAATTGATATGCAGTCTTAGTCAGTTGATGTGTTTTACACGGCGTCAGCCAGTCTCTAGAAATTGGGTACCGGTGTGGTAAAGCGGGCCAGTTCACCGCTCAGTGTCCGCAATATTCTATAGATGCATCGGCTGCAGCCAGCGCACAGAGGGGCAACTATCTGGGACGTGGTCGACGTGGTATTAGGTTTGGAAGTCGACGGTCTATAAACCAGTCTGCCCCGTTTTAACTCGAGAAAGTTTGTAACTGACTGTGCAGTTGATTGTTCTTCGTTTAATCGCAAACAACAATTTCTTCGTTCGGACTATGATTGTTCTCTTTGTTCGTTCTGTTTCTGCATTTGTAGTATGATATCCGCTTCTACTTTGTATTTATCCTCAGTTAATAAACCAATCGTTGTAAAAGGGTTTCTTCATCATGTCCCCACAAGTGTTTTGAAAGATACTGATCCTAGTATTTCTGTTTGGCCTGAGTCTGTTAAATCCACTACCTAAACTGCCTGTGGTGGTGTGGTGCAGCCCAGTTAGCATTGTAGTGTCCTTTAATTGTTTTAGGAATCATAAAATCCTGCGTGTCACTGGCGAGTATGACTACGATTATTGTTTTTATGTTGTGTGAAATTCAAAGTGTATTATGAACTACTTTTAGTATGCAAAACTACTTTCTATTGATTTTTCAAAACAGAAAGCAATGGTTAATTGTTGCGCGTCTGGTGCAACCTAGAGCAGTTCAGTTGTTTGATCTATTGTTCATTTTCGAGGCCCCAGTCGCCTTGTCCTCTTCCCTCTCTTACAACTCCTGTTCATTTAGCTAACTCATTTGACAAGCCTGGTCCGTTAAGAAAGGGTTGTTGTATGGGTGTTCTTCCTCTATTCGAATGCGACGTTCCATACCTGAAAATTGCTGGGTGTCGCCTGTTGAAGGGACATCTGACTAGTGAAATAGCGTATTGTTATAAAACCACAGGATCAGCCAAATACTTCACCTGTTTAGATTTGTGTTCAGGTTACTGGCAAATTCCTATGGCTAAAAAGGAAGAAGACTGCTTCATGCTAAAAGTGGCTTATAACACTTTAAGCCACGTTCTAAGGTGATGCAGTTCATGCTTAGAGGCTCCCAGGAAGATTTGTCTCGTCCATATAGTCGACATAATTATTTTTTCGTCAACATTTGAGCAGCATTTGGAACAGTTGATATAAGCACTCAAAGCCCCAGGGATACCAATCTGAAGTTGAAGGGAAGAAATGTACGTTTTGGAGGCAGGGTAGGCTACTTGATATAAAAAGGGAGCCTGTGTCCCTGACCCCACGAAAATGGAAGTACTTGCCAAGATACCGGTTCCGTAGAGGCAAGGCAGCCCATAGTTTTCTTGGTCTTTGTTCCTACTACCGGCACTTTATTCCGAAATTGGCGAACATGCTAGCCCC
>JASAND010022978.1:0-19480 GCA_030248195.1 Trissonchulus latispiculum
AAACAGCTGTGATATGGTACTAAAAACTCCAAAACCGGCGTATTGGAGCAAAAGCATTCCTCGAACTACTGCTACGCTAATCACTAATCACTTTTATGCAACGGGCCCCACGGGCCGTCACTAATCATTTTGCCCCAAAGTGTCGACAAATGCTGCCCCTGAGTTGTTTTTTCAGTAGTTATACCCAAGGACTGCTTGCAGCTTTCTGCTCTAAAGGGAGTCCAATTTCACGTAAGTCAAGTCAGCTGACCAGATTAACTACAAATTATAATTTTGGTGTCGTTGGATAGCCCTCAATTTTTAGTATATGTAGTTTTCCTTTTAATTTGTAGTTGTAAGGTTAATGAGAAATCAGCAATTGAAATTTCATATCTTTATTATATAGAATGTGCGTTTTTCTTGCACCTGTGACGCAGTCACGTGACCAAATCTGAGTCACACGCAGCAGAGACATACATACTATACGTTAAACATATGAAATTTCAAACGCCGACTTCTCATTAACCTTAAAACTGCAAATTAAAAGGAAAGTTACTACATATACTACAAATTGAGGGCTATCCAACGACACCAAAATTATAATTTGTAGTTAAATTTGGTCAGCTGACTTGACTTTACGTGCCAATTTCTGCTGCTCCGATAGAGTAAGACGGGGACACTAACTCGCCCTCCTGCCTGTGATGGATGAGTTCCATTGAGTTTTCTGTGCAGAATCGTAATACAAATTCGTTTTTATGTCTGCGCTTAATCTTTCCACAGATACTTCAGTTAGTTGTTCTGATTTTGATTATGTTCGTGATTTTGTTCCTAATTTCATGTAGTATTCATCTTGTGCTTCTCTTGTATTTCTTCACCTGTTTTCGTAACTGTTCATGCAAATGGCTTATCTACCAAAGCGTTGGTTGATACGATTCAGGTCCTAATTTGAAAGCAAAGCTTTTTGGAACAGATTTCTTCAGAAACTACTTGTTCCCGTTTCGTGCACGGTTGGAAGTGTCACTGGCAGTCATTTAGATCTTGACAGTGTTAACCCGCGTGGCACTTTCAGGCGAGACCTTTTGAATTTGTTGCCAAAAATGACTATTGACTGCATTTTTGCGGCGTCTTTTCTAGAGGCAGAGAAGTTATAGTTAATACTGATAACAACGTCATTAGGTAGAAATCTGCTCGTTTTCATGAACATTATCATCATTATCTTGGACCAGATACAAGGAGGAAAATCATTGAGGAAAATATACAGAGCATGCTGGAGCTCAGAATTATCAGCCCTACTAGCACCAGTCCTTATTGTGAATAAAATGGATGGAAGCGACCGGTTGTGTTGACTTCCGGAATTAAATACAGTGACTATGAAAGATTGACATCCCATGTATCGCGTAGACGAATCCCTTGAAAACTTAGTATCTGCTAGGTACTTCACTAATCTACGACCAGTGCTTGGGTTACTGATAGATTCCAATGGCAGACAAGGAATAGACTGCATGTGTTTGTCAAATGGGTTTTTCCAGTACAATGTAATCAAGAGCAATCATTTATCATCATCATCATCATGAAATTGGCAATCACGGTTCCCTGTAGAAGGGCTGATGCGGCAACAGTAGCAAAGGTGTGGTAAACTGTGCTGGCTCCTTAATAGTGACTAGAATATTAGAAATCAATCAGGATGAAATGAAGAAAAGAAAGAAGTGAAGCACTGAACCAAAGAAATCAAAGTAGTCAACAGAACTCGCCCACTTTTCACTTTGATTGCTAGTTCTTGCACATCTTTCTGGATATTCCAGATTGTACTTGCACGTATTGAGTGACATGCACTGCTTCTTTCCTCCTATTAACCTGATCTGGCCGTGGGTTCTGTAATGTGTTTCACGTGAATACTATTCCGTCTGTATGTAATATGCAAATTCACGTGAAACACATAACACTAGTGTATTAACGTGCTTCACGTGAATACTATTCCGTCTGGAATAGTATTCACGTGAAACACATTACAGTTTCGGTAATATAATACAGTATGTTTTTTGAGATTAACCTACATTGTTGCCATGCAAGCTCAGAACTAATCATTTTAATCATGGAAATTGCCGTTAAACAGGCAAGCTTAACATATTTGTCAGATCTAGTTGAAAGAAATCTGATCTCGAGCTGAGTTTAAGACTTATTGAATGCGCACTGCTGCGCACTACTAGTTTTAACATTGCTGATTTAAATGGGCCAACGTTTGAAGGTTGGCGCTCTTCATTCAGGGCCTCAGTTACTAAATGATTGTGTTCATCAAAACTACTCAATACGCAGCTGCCATAAGAATCCTGGATTGTTTGCCGAAATCATTCTTACAGCCGGAGCATATTTTGATATGGAAATACAGTATGAAAATATATTGTTTTTTAGCAAATGAAAAGTAAACTATACTTTAATTGGAAATACTTACATGACATTTTATTGAATGTTTTCTTATTGCTTTGTTATCAGTTGAATTAAGATTTTACACTTCAATTGATGTATCATTGCTAAATGCTAAAATTCGCGATTAGTCCGGCTACGTATAAAATTACAAATAAAAAGAAATGCTTGGACGAATCTGGTGGAGTCACCCAAAGCTGGAAGACAAAATTAATCCTTGAATTGCTCTCCTGCTGAGACGTTGGTCTCTATTAAAGAAAAGTGGAAAGTTCAAACGTAAAAGTCAATAGTTTGGGTTCAGATTCCCTAACTGTAAAGTGACTACAAAATATTTCCCAAACATAATTCATGACTGACAGAGATTAACTAATTTAGATTTACACCATCCCGTGACGGTTCAATTGGGCTTTTGAGGCCTAATGTTTCCAATCCACGAGGATTTTTTGGTGATTTAATGCATGGCGCTATTGACATAACTGTTCCTATGGTAACAATAACTCCAGAAAGAATGCAGCTTGCTTCTTTCACCAGACATTGTTTTCTGCAACACCAAGTCTTCACTGTTAACACAGACTGGTTGGAAGGGAATCTCCGTTCATCATTGTATTGGCTACAAACGTTACCGGAAAGTGGGTGGATCTTGTTTTGTGTATTAATGTTACTAACAACATTTTGGAATAGGAGTTTGGCTAAAGTAAGCGCATTGCTAAGCGTAGCCAACTTGTTGCTATTTGAGCTCCTCATTGTATGGACATGTGCAGCGTTTCAGCTCAAACTGGCCAGTAATACAGGAAAGTTTCCATGGAGTGGAATTCATGACATTGATGCTGCACTTTATTTGGGGTTTCGATTCGTTACTGCCAGTTCAAATCCCTGGTGGCTGAGTTATTTGAGTTCAGATTTGAAGGCTAAAATTCAAGACATGTCACGAAGAGTAGTTCCTTTACCGTACAAAATCATTGACCGTGTAGCTGACATCGGTCCGTATATAACTAAGAATCCCAGTTATTTTGCATATTCGGACGAATATTATGGCTACGTGATGGCAAAAGGAAGACCAAACTTAGGCTTTCTTTTTGACAAATCGGTTAGCTTATCTATTATTGCAAGTGCAACTAACAGAACTAATATCAAACTGTTGAATCAGTTCAATCACTTCTACAGCCTAATTGAGGAACATGGTATTTTATCTGCTATGATGAGAAAGTACTTTCCAGAAATGCATGCCACAAACTCTCTAAACTCACCATTTCACTTTCAAGCTTTGCAGCTGAGTCATGTTTACGTAACAGCGCTCGGCTTTGCAGGAGCTACATCGACAATTGGTTTTATTAGTCTTATCGCTGAACGAATATTATACTGCCTTAAAAATTAAATTTGATACGATAGCAGGAACAAGCAGCAATTGTATGCAAAATGGATCAATGATTTTGCGGTATTAACACTGGAAGTGGTTTAGGCAATAGAGACCGGCTGCGAGCAAGATTTGATATTGACGTTGCTGCAAGAAAGTGATAACGAACCGACCGAGTACCGAATGCAGAAGGTTATAAGTCCGATTGACACACTTTAGAGCTAATAAGCGAAAATGAGACTCTTTTTAGGGCTTTGCTTTGGCTTGCTGGCATGGTTTCTACAGATCCAATTTTAGCTCATCAAATGCTTACTGTTCTTGTAGTAGTGCTCTGAATTTCAGAAGTTTGAGCTGCCAAAAAATCTAATTTTCGCTCTGTAGCCGACGGCTTCTCCTGAGTGGTCACTGGCTGGGTTTACTGCAATAACAAAAGCGGTGATGACTACGTTAGCCGTGCTAGTTCTGCGTACAACTCCACCGAATCCTGTAACATTGCGTGTGTATATTCTGTCAAAGCTTCAACTAAGATTAGAAGTAACTGGCGGACAGGTTATGACTCTTTCACATAGAGGACGAGTGGAGTGCTCCTTCCTGCTCATTTTATCAAATGAGAGATTCGTCCTTTTCTGGAAGTTGCGCTAATAGTGTTAACGCAATGTGTCTCAAACAGAGTTGCGGCGATTACATCTTTCTCTCTTCACAGTTAACCGCTGACACCAAAATACGGACTCGAAACTCAGGAATATCAACAAACATTACGGTTCCAGGTATGAAAACGGCAGACAAAGATGGGAAGGGATTAGATTTTCCAAAGTTCAGTTTTAGACTTTCTGTCTACTCTTTTATTAAATTCTTTGTAAAACATGTATTAACTGCTTCACAAGCCAAGCCATTTTGTCGAGTTACACAATTTCAACTAACATTAACTTGCATTGGTAGCATATTAGACCAATGGTTCCATTAGAAAGGTTGTTTCAAGATGAAGGGTGGAGTGGTCTAAGGCACGACTTACGCCAATGTCTACGTTTTCATATTGTATATACTTACATAATTAAATAATATTCTTACATACCCAATGAAACAAGGATCCTCTGTGATGATAATGTTACTTGATCTACTGTTCTAAAGGACGAACACATATACGTACTTACTCCAGCTTCCACTTTAAATCCAAGGCTTTTTCGAAAAGAAAAAGGAATTTTGAATCCGAGAAAATTCAATTCACTAATATCTTCAAAAATGTGGTTTTTCATTAATTGTACTCCTGTTAAAAATGTGTATATAGCAGTAAAGTATAGAAAATTGCCGTTCTTACGCAATGCAACTACAATAAGTATTAATATCATGATATGTATTAGCTTGGTATTAGCAAGAGTACATAATTATAAGAGTATGCCACAAGGCAAGCTCTATGTTATCAGAGCAAAAACTATGCTCTGCACGCTAACGGCCCCCCTCCCGCAAATCAGACCCTAGTGACCCCCCCGCAAATCAGTACCTAGTCGAAACGGGGGTACGCTCACTTGCTCTATGTTTTAGCAAGATGCTCGAAACATTAAGGCCGAAATCTCGGGGGCTTCTCAGCGTGTAAGCATACAACGCTTACATTTTGTAAAAACGGGCGTTTTCGACAAATTAAAAAACTATAACTTGAGCTAGGAAAATCTTACAGCAATAATTTTTAGATCATTATGCTGCGTAGAACACAATCTTTTTAACGATATAAAAATTATATAGTTCGGCTTAGACAACCTCTCATAAATTTAGCAACAACGTAAGGCATTTCGAAGAAATGATTAAATTCCCAGAATTTTCGTGGCAAGGATGTCTTGTTTCCGGTTTTCTAAGAGATTACCTGAACCGAACTATATAAACTTTATATCGTTATAAAGATCTCGTTCTACGTAACATAATGACCTAAAAAGTATTGCTGTACGATTTTCCTAGCTCGAGTTATAGTATTTAATTTGTCCAAAGCGGCCATTTTAAAAATGCCAGCGTTGTATGCTTACATACTGAGAAGCCCCCCCACCAGGATTTCGGCCCTAATGTTCCGAACATCTTGCAAGCCTATTCTATCGAGTGTCTTACTCTTAAACTCTTGGTATTAGTGAACAACTAACATAAACAACATCATTCGTACATACCAAACAAAGCAGAAATCAGCCGACACGGCATCAGGAATTCCGAAGGTTATCAATAATCCACCTATGCGGAATAAAGTCATGCAAAAGGAATTTTCTAAAGCTGCCCTATTCAGAAGTAGCATATGCAAAAGTGCACTTGTGCAGGTTTGGAAAATAATTATTAGGGGAATATTTATATACGTGGACCTCCGGATAATGCTATGAATTCCAATTAAAACCTAAACGCAAATAAAAAGCAGTAAACAAGGTCAATGTTAATGTGTAAGTTTTAGAATCAAGAAGCATTAACTGAAGCAATAACGACACAAATTTTTAAGGTCCAGCCACATAATAGACGTCAGAAAATACGTTTTTTAGCACAACAAAAGGAAAGACGTTGAGGGAGGGGAACTCGGAGTTGCTCCAAAAAGGGCGTGAGACATACGCGATTTTATGCAACGACTTTATCTACTTTCTGAATACATATTAAGGGGGCGCTTGCATTATTAGGATTATAGATATAAAATTTCGACCGATTGCTCAATTTTAAAGAAATCCCAACTGAACTTACTTTGGTTGGCGGGGCATCTTTTGATAAAATTTAGGCAACGGAGAACACGTGCTTGGCCAGCTGCCGGCATGGCTTAAAATCTCGAAATCTTATTAAAGCTGCAAACGACAATGTCGAATGCACTTAGTGAAAGAGCATAAAAAACGCGTTACAACGATGTGCATATCTCTTGTCTTATGTACGTGGATGCAATCAAAAGTTGCAGGCGATTGAATATATGACAAAGTTAAGTTTACCATTCCTAACGTGAATGCCAACGTAAAAAATAATTGTTCGGAAATGAATTCTGCAGGGCTTTTCAAGTTGCTTTTCTGTTGGATTTGTTTATTATTTCATGAAATGCACTGTGCGACTTATTAAAAGCATAATATTTGTGCAAAACTGAAGTGATTCGTGCGAAATTTTTCATTTTGATTTTCTCATAACTGCTGCAACCAAACCCTCTCAAATTTTGAATGCTCGATTATTGGAAGGGTACGCAAGTGCAATTTTTTTAGTTTTTGTTTAAATCGTATATTCAGTGAGATATTGACTTCCAAAGTTTTCGAATATTCAGAAAATACTGAAAACTGCATAAATCAAAAAACGGAAAAAACTGCCCCTGCGCTAGGTTTATTTACACATTTTTGCAAAATTTGAGCTAATTTCATTCAGCCGTTAATGAGTGACATTGTTTTGAAAATTGCAGCTTATCCCTGTTGTGTAAGTCGCAAGCCAATCACTGGATTATTCAAATTCTATATATTGCTAGCATTTAACACCAGCTGCCACTGCTGAACGTTTGAAGTAGATCCGTTGCAAAATAAACACAGGAGAACCATTCCCGGTAATGCAAGCGCCCCCTTAAGCTTATGAAATTAAATGTTAAGATTAAATTAAACTGAAATGTTGGTAGTGGGAAGCAGTGTATGTTCTACTCCATTTTTTGCGTTTCCTCCTTTGCCTTTTTTGGAATAGAGAATAACAACCCAGTGATTTGATGTTTTTATATATGTAGAAGAAAGTGATTAAGCAATTTTTGGCAAAAAAAATTCCAAAAATAAATAGGGTCTTTGAAAATTTTGAGGGTGTATACAGTTTCACCTGTAATTTTGGCTGGGGGAGGGTAACCTCAATTAACTCGGCCGCGCCAAATTCGAGAACAAACTATTAATTGTGATGAAGCGTTTGGTCACGTTTGATCACGTTTGTTCCACAAGGAACAGTCGTTTGTTCACGGCCCAATTTTGAGAAATTTGCAAAAAACTAGACCTTAGAGCTAACTTCATTCTAGCCCAGCCAAGTAAATTATGTTCTGAAATTTGAATGCCATTAAAAAGCTTTCGTTTGATCACGCCTACATTCTATTTAGTCACGCTTATTTCTTTGAAAATCGTAAAATTTTTATTTTTATATATCATTATTTTGCTTTAGGGTGACACTTGTTTCTCCCCACAACAATTGTTGAGTATCGGACGGGGTCGGGTTCACCAAGGGCATAGTTTCTCTGGAACTTTGGGTTTCGGGGGGGGGGCATCATAGGTGTAACGGGGATTTGGGTTGGGGGGCCCCCCCCCCCAAAATTTGGGGGCGGGCCCCCTTTTTAGACCTCCCCCAAACCCCCCCAAGACCCCCCCCCAAACCTCCCCAAAAATTTTTTCCTATTTTTATGCCAAAAATCGCATTTTCAGCCATTGCTAATGCGAAAAAACATCCAACCATTAACTAATTTTAACATTAGACAGGGGTTTTAAACTCGAAAACTTGGTTGCCAACATGTTTCTAACTACAAAATAAGGTCAATATTGAGTCAGGAAGTCCATAAAACTGCTGAAAACGCGTATTTCACGCACTAATGAACACTTTAAGCCAAAAATTTGAACATTTTTGAAAAATTTTGCAAAATTTACCCTAAAAATACCCGATTTTTGGCCCATTTTTAGCGCCTTCGGCGCGACTACCCCCCCCCCCCCCCCGGGATGGCAGGGGCCCCAAAAATTTTTGGGGGTGGTTTGCAAAAATGGCTGGGGGGGGGTTACCCCCCCCGAACCTCCCCCCAATTACACCTATGGGGGGCATACAGCTGTAGGTGTACCATCTGCTTGGGTTGGGGGGGAGTATAGAGTCCGAATCTGGCTTGGGGGGTCGAAAAAATCAGAAATTTTGAAAAAACTACCCAAACTGTGCCCAAATTTTTTAAGCTAAAAATGGCCCTTTTTTGACATAAAATCTATATACTATTTTCGACATTGGTGTACCACCTGTTTGGGTTGGGGGGGGGCAGTAAAAAGTCCAAATCTGGCTTGGGGGGTCTCAAAAATCGGAAATTTTCAAAAAATATACTACCCAAACTGTATCCAAATTTTTTTCAGCTAAAAATGGCCCTTTTTGGACATAAAATCTACTATTTTCGATATAAATCTAATAAAACACTCGTATTGCGTTTTAAGACCTATTTTTCAGCGTTTTTGACTGTTTCTAGACAATTTCTTCAGAAAATTTTTGAAAAATTGCAAAAATTTTAGCAAAAATTTAGCATTCTTTCTCTTGTTTAGACCCCATTTTATGGGGGGAGGGGGTTCTGAGCTCGGCTTGGGGGGGAGTAGTCGAGGTCGGGTATGGGGGGTGGGGGGTCTGGTCTCTCCGTGGGGGGGGGGTCTCACAGAGGGTAAACTGTAGCCTGGTACACATAGTTTCCTTTGGGGGGGGTTGGGGCATAGGTGTGTTAGGGGGGGGGCATAGGTGTATAGCCATGGGGTGAAAAAAAAACCCCACCCCCATTTTTGGGGGGGAAAAACCCACCCGCCTCCTGGGTCACGGGTTGGAGCTAGGAGCTCCAAAACATACCAGCACTAAAGCGCGACTCTTTCTAACCTATGTGTGCAAAGATCAGGTCATTTGGTTCACTCTTGCTCATTTTATGACATTTTGAAAATGATACCTACTTTTTGGTCCAACCTTCCAAAAATTTGGCAAAAGTTTGGACCGATGTAACTTTTGACTGGGTTGGGCTAGAAAAGTTTTGCAAATATCTGCAATGATGGCAAGTCTTCCTCTTTGCACACAGCAAAAATTAGATCGATCCGATGCACCGTTAGACTGGCACATTGCCAAACGTGGCGGGGAAAAAAACCCACTTTGGGGGGAAAAACCCACCCAAATTTTTTTGAAAAATTTTTTACCAGCTCTACTGGGAAACAATTCGGGACTGTAGTACGATATTATCGAGGACGCTGCGTCACCCTATGCTGTCAGATTTGGACAATTTTGAATACTTGGGTAGCTAGAGGCATAAAACCCTAAAAGTGCAATTTCGCTGCTGGATGACCCAGCAGAGGTCTAATTGTGACTTTTAATAGCCAATTGTACGTAAAAAACCATTCTCTACACGTTAGAATAATAAGTTTTATCAAATTACATCGTTTTTAGCATTTTTCAAAAATTGCCCTATGTTTATGTGTTAAACTTTATGAAACCTGTCCATTTGATGCTGCATTTTCAATGGCACATGAGATCTCAAAAAAGCTACCTAGGTCGGGTTTTTTGACTCATACTAACTAAAAAAGAGTAGAATTTTACACAGGAAGTGTCAGAATCTACGACAATTTTTAGGACCTGTGAGGGGTGGGTTTATTTTCCCCCCATTTGGGGTTTTTCCCCCCATTGGGTTTTTTTCCCCCGCTACTTTTTGCATTATACCGGCCTAACGGTACAACCTAGAGAAGTGCAAATGGGCTTAAAAGAAAGCTCTAAGTACGCCAAGTACGATGGTATATAGAGTTCTCAGCTAGCCCTTATAACAAAAAAGTTCCAGCCAAAATCCGAAAAAGTGGGTTTTTCCCCCCCCATGGCTATAATTGGGGGGAGGTTTGGGGGGGGTAACCCCCCCCAGCCATTTTTCCAAACCACTCCCAAAAATTTTTGGGGGCGCCCCCCCCCCCCCCCCCCCAACGGGGGGGGGGGGGGGGGGGTAGTCGCGCCGAAGGCGCGAAAAATTGGCCAAAAATCGGGTATTTTTAGGGTGAATTTTGTAAAATTTTTTCAAAAATGTTCAAATTTTTGGCTTAAAGTGTTCATTAGTGCGTGAAATACACGTTTTCAACAGTTTTATGGACTTTCTGACTCAATATTGACCTTATTTTGTAGTTAGAAACATGTTGGCAACCAAGTTTTCGAGTTTAAAACCCCTGTCTAATGTTAAAATTAGTTAATGGTTGGATGTTTTTTCGCATTAGCAATGGCTGAAAATGCTATTTTTGGCATAAAAATAGGAAAAAATTTTTGGGGGAGGTTTGGGGGGTTTTGGGGGGGGTTTGGGGGAGGTCTAAAAAGGGGGCCCGCCCCCAAATTTTGGGGGGAGGGGCCCCCCCCAACCCAAATCCCCGTTACACCTATGGGGGGGGGTTACCCCTCCCCCCAAATGGAGGGGTCGCCAACCCCCCCTAAAAAATTTTTCCTACCCCTCCCCCCAAATCAATTTTTTCAGACCCCTCCCCCCTAAAAATTTTCAAATCCCTACCTAAATTTTTGAAAATTTTCAGCTTTTTCATTTTCATTTCATTTTCAGTTTTTCCAAAAAATTCCAAAAAGTAGCGAAAATTTGCTAGAATTCGCTTAATTAAGCTAAAAATAATTAAAAATAGCTGTAAATTCAGAAAATTTTTCAATTTTTAAACGAAAAACCACCCTTTTTCGAAATTTTTCCCCGACCCCCCCCCTAGAAAATTTTTCTTACCCCTCCCCCAATTCGACTTTTCGCGCCCCTTTTTTCGCCAAAAAACCCCCTCCCTACTTTTTTCTGAACCCCCACCCCCACTTTTTTTCGCCAGCCACACCTATGGGTTGGGGGGTATCCCCCCCAAAATTTTTGACCAATTTTACCCCCCCCCCAGAATTTTTGACTTGCCCTCCCCCAACCTTCGGCTACCCCCCCCCCCCCCCGAACCCCCCCCAGCGATTTTCGGGGCCAAAAAGTTAGCTAAATTTGGCCGAAAAATGGTCATTTTTTGAAAAATTTTTTCTAAAATTTTGACTTAAAATCGCTTTAAAACGGTGCAAAAACGCTAAAAACGATAAAAACAAGCCTTGTTTTGACGAAAAAAACGTTAAAATACAGAAAATTTTGCGTTTTTAGGCCATTTTTCGAAATTTCTGAGGTCTGAATTCTGGGGGGGGGGGGTTGGGGGGGTTACCCCCCATCACATTTCTTGGGTCGACCACCAACCACCCAAGATTTACCCCCCCCAGACCCAAAGTTCCAGGGAAACTATGCTGGTACACCTATGATTTTCGGCATAAATCTACTCAAAAACTACTCGCATTGCATTTTACAACCTATTTTAGCGTTTTTAAGTATTCAGAAAATTTTTGAAAAATTCCAAAAAGTTTTGCAAAAATTTGCATTTTTTCTTTTGTTTGCACCCCATTTTAGGGGGGGGAGGAGGGTCTGCCTGAGCTCTGCTTGGGGTGGGGGGGAGTAGTCGAGGTCGGGTATGGGGGTGGGGGGTCTGGCCTTCTCGTGGGGGGGGGTCTCACAGGGGGTAAACTGTATTCTGGTACACCTATGGGGTGGGGGAACCCTTGGAACTTTGGTGGTCGACCATAGCATAGTTTCCCTGGAACTTTGGGTCTGGGGGGGGTAAATCTTGGCCGACCTCCGAAATGTGATGAGGTACATATATACCACAGGAAGAACTTTTTGGGTAAAATCGTTGTAAATTGCTGTGCAACGTACAACGGTTTTACCATGAATTTTCTACGGATTTTAATGACATTTTAATATTTTTTTAATGGATTTACAATAATTATATCCGATTTTACCATAAGATTTTAATCCATTTACAATGGTTTTACATCGGTTTTTATACGTATTTACAATGATTTTACCACGTTGAAAAATTGTTAAAAATCTGTTGTATATACATACAATTGTTATAAACGCAATTGGATCAATTTACAATGTTTTTACAAAGAATTTACAACGTCTTTATAACGATTTTACAATGTGGTAAATTTGTTGTAAAATCGCGGTAAATGTTTACAACGTTTTTACAATGATTTTACAACGAATTTACAACGCGGTAAATATGTTGTAAAATTGTTAAAACTTATTTTGGAGCATTGTAAAAACGTTGTAAACATTTATAGAGGTCGGGGAAAAAACCAAGGTAGTCACTTTTTGGACTCTGCAGAACTACCCAGTGGAGCAATCCGGCTACAAATTATTTTCTTATCAAGCCCTGTCTAGACTGTCATTTTGGTATATAAATCGCCTCTCTAGGTCCTGTCGTTAATTAGTAATTAACGGTTAATTAGCCGGGGTAAAAAAAACCAATGGCGGGAAAAAAAACCAACCGGTGGGAAAAAAAACCAACCCCAGTATTCGGTCAGGGTAACTCATATTAGCGATTTTATGCATGCGACAGGTAAAATCGGCGTCGCTGACTTCATATCTGCAGTTATTTTTGCGATATTCCTTATAATAAGTGAGAAAATCAAACATCAAAATTTGCAGCATCAACTGGCTAGGTTTCATCAAATTTGCCAGTTTCTATGTTAAAATGCAAAAATTTGTAAATCTTTCGAAATTCGATGAAATAAATTAAAATAAACGTTGTTTCAGTGTTTTTTCGCGTATTTCTTTGTCCCAGAGTACTTTTTGGCCGCTTTAGCTGAGCCAAACAGCCGATCCGCCGAAATGAGGTTTTTACCGGCTAGCACAAAATTGCCAAGTCCAAATGCAATTTTGAGCTGTTCACGTGAAAGAACGCATTAAACTTGCAATGTGGATGACTTTTGAGCAACTAAGAACCATTTTTGGGAGTTTGGCAGCAAAAGCAAAAATTGGTTTTTTTCCCCACCCCTTGGTTTTTTTCCCATTTTGTAAAAATTCTGCTGGCAGCTTGCCAAGCGTCGCAGGAAGGCGAGACCGACATTTTTGGAAAGAGCACATGTTGTTCTCATAGAAACTATTAAAAGTTATTATCTAACTGCTATGGAAAATTTTTTACAGGCCTTCAAAAATAGGCAAATTTTGAATTTTTGGGGGGTCAAAAATCCCAAAATTTTCAAAATGTCACAAAATGCTCAAAAGTGGTTCGATTTAGCTCAAATTTGGTGTGGTAGGTCGGATGGGCCCTACTAACTTGCATGCAAAATTTGAGCCCGCTAGCTCATCCCCATCGCCCAAACGGGGGGTTGGTTTTTTTCCCCACCACTTGCGGGTTGGTTTTTTTCCCCGACCTCTATACCATGTTGTACAACAAGTTTACGACATGGTAAAATCGTTATAAAGACGTTATAAATTCGTTGTAAAAACATTATAAATTGATCCAATTGCATTTACAACGATTTTATAACTTTACCAACTTTACCCCCCCACCCCAGATTTTTCGACTTACCCTCCCCCAACTTTTGGCTACCCCCCCATAGGTGTACCACCTGTTTGGGTTGGGGGGGGAGTAAAAAGTCCAAATCTGGCTTGGGTGGGTCTCAAAAATCGGAAATTTTCAAAAAACTGTACCCAAATTTTTTCAGCTAAAAATGCCCCATTTTGGACATGATTATTTTCGACATAAATCTAATAAAAAACCACTGGTATTGCGTTTTAAAACCTATTTTTTAGCGTTTTTAACTGTTTCTAGACAATTTTTTCAGAAAATTTTTGATAAATTGCAAGAATTTTTGCAAAAATTTAGCATTTTTTCTCTTGTTTGGACCCCATTTTAGGGGGGAGGGGGGTCTGAGCTCGGCTTGGGGGGGGAGTAGTCGAGGTCGGGTATTGGGGGTGGGGGGTCTGGGTCTGGCCTCTCCGTGGGGGAATCTCACAGGGGGTAAACTGTAGCCTGGTACACTTATGCCCCCCGAACCCCCCAGCGATTTTTGGACCTAGCTAAATTTGGACTAAAAATGGTCATTTTTTGAAAAATTTTCCTAAAATCGTGACCTAAAATCGCTTTAAAACGGTGCAAAAACGCCTAAAACGTTAAAAACAAGCCTTATTTTGATGAAAAAAGGGCTAAATTACGGAAAATTTTGCACTTTTGGCCATTTTTCGAAATTTCTGAGCTCCGAATTCTGGGGGGGGTTCCGATCACGCAATCGATCAGTAGAATCGATCGATCAAACTCGATCAAAAAATTTGTTCTCCGGATTTCGCGAAAAGTCGCGTATAGGGTAATTCGGGGGCGCTGATTCCGAATCTGCAGTCGAAACTTCGATCAGAGCTGCAAAATTCGACATTATATATATATATATAATCGATCAGAGCTGCAAAATTCGACATTATATATATATATAATAGATATAGACGATTTTTGAAAAAATCGATGCAAATCGATTTTTGCGGGCGCAGGATCGATTTTTATGAAATTTCGACCGCAGATTCGGAATCAGCATCCCCGAATTACCCCATATGCGACTTTTCGGAGATCGGAAATCGGAGACAAAAATTTTTTTGATCGATTTTGATCGATCGAGTGATCGGATCGATTTCTCGATTCGATTTTTGAAATCAGCGACCTCGATTTACCCTAGTGGCACCTTCTCATCCAAATCGGAGACAAAAAATTGTTTCGAACAATAAGGGGAGTCTAAGGCAAAATTTTTGTCCCCCCCCATCTTTATAAGTGCCGGGTTGGGGGGGGGGGGTACCCCATCACATTTCGGAGGTCCAAGATTTGCCCCCCCAGACCCAAAGTTCCAGGGAAACCATGGTTCGGTAGGGTTAGCCGAAGGTTGGGGAGGGTAAGTCAAAAAAATCTGGGGGGGGAATAAATGTGCCCAAAATTTGGGGGGTACCCCCCCAAAGGAAACTAACCAAGGGGGTTGTATCCATGGGCGTATCCAGGGGAGGGGTTTTGGGGGTTGAAACCCCCTCCTTTTAGGTTAAGTTTTATCAATATTCCATTACAAAACGTGCAAATTTTTGTCAAACCCCCCTCCTTTTCAATAAATTTTAGTCAAAACCCCCTCCTTTTCCAAATCCTGGATACGCCCCTGGTTGTATCCCTCAAAATTTTCGACCATCGTTACCCATAGTTACCCTGGAACCTTGGGCCTGGGGGGGTAAATCTTCAAAGGTTGGTGGTAGACCCAAGACATGTGAAAGAAAAGAAAGAAAGCCCAAAAAGAAAGAAAAACAACCCCCCCCAAATTCGGACCTCAGAAATTTAAAAAAATGGCCAAAAATGCAAAATTTTCGGTGATTTAACCCTTTTTTTCTTCAAAATAAAGCGTTTTAGGCGTTATGGCACCGTTTTAAAGTGATTTTAAGTCAAAATTTTAGAAAAATTGTCCAAAAAATGACCATTTTTTGGCCAAATTTAGCTGACTCTTTGGGTCAAAAAATCGCTGGGGGGGTTCGGGGGGGTAGCCGAAAGTATATATGTCAAAAATTCTGGGAGGGGGTAAAATTTGTCAAATCTTTTGGGGGGAGCACCCCCACCCAACCCCCCCCCCCCAAAGGAAACTATGTCGTTATCCCCTCCCAGATTTTTACTTTCCCTCCCCACCTCACACACTTTTGGTTACCCCGCCCTAACCCCCCATCCAGGCCCAACCCTTTTTGCAGCCAAGAAGCCTTTTTCGATGAACAATCCATTAAACGTATATACTCAAATGCTTCTGTCATTAGTTTTGGTATCGGAAAATAGGGCTTGAAAATTGACAAATGTGCCAACATAAGCCCAAATTGTAGTTTATAATTGCTTTATATTACCTTTTAAAGGCTATTTTTAAACGTTTTTTCTGTTTACAGCAGATTTTTAGCCATTTTTTAGAAGTTTTTATAAAAATTTCAAAAATTGCAAAATTTTTTCCAAAATTTTAGCATTTATTTCAAACATTGGACCCTATCTTAGGGGGGGAGTAGGCTAGGTCGGGTATGGGGGAGGGGGTCTGGCCTTCTCGTGGGGGGAGGAGTCTCCAACATCCCCCAGACTGGGCGGGGGGGGGGTTGGGGTGTCCCTGGCCTGGCCTGGCCGGGCCTGGCCTCACCACCACACCTCCGCTACACCTATGGACCGCTAAACTGTACCCAAGTTTTTTAGCTAAAAATGCTCCTTTTTCGATGTACATATGCAGCACATTAATTACGTACTCAAAAGCTGCTGTCAGTAGTTTTTCTATGCGACAATAGGGCTTGAAAATTTGCTAAATACAACAAAGTACACCTACGTATATTCCCCCCCCCCGATTTGTGGCCAAAATGTGCGAAAAATTGAGAAACGAGTTTTTAGAAATTTGAGGGATCCTACCCCTCCCCATAGGTATGGCTGGGCAAAAACACTGGGGAAGTTCCCAATAAATTACCAAAAAACCCTAAACTTTTTGCTATTTTTGGCCTCTTACTTTTTGGCCAAATGGAATTTTTTCTATCCCTCCCCCAAATGGAAAAGTGCCGACCCTACCCTCGAAATTTTGGAGGCAGACCCCATTCCCAAATGGCCAAGTTCCAGACCCCACCCACCCAAATTTTCCAGACCCCCACCCTTAAAATTTTGCCTCAAAATTAGTAAAAATTCGAAATTTTTTGGAGAAAATCGAATTTTTTGCAAAAATTCCAAGTTTTTCGACTAGATGAGCAAACATGAAGAAACATTGTTGATTTTTAGTCGGAAAAAACATTTTTTCAGCGAATTCGCGAGTGTTTTCTAAATTTTTGACCGAAAAATTTTTTACCCCCCCAAATTCGATTTTTCCGGACCCCACCCACCCTAATTTCGGCTACCCCCTACCCCAACTTTTTCTCAAGGTATATACACCTATGCCCAAAATTCAGACCTCAGGAAATCCAAAAAATGGCCGAAGAATGCAAAATTTTCTGTATTGACCACAATTTTTTCGTCAAACAAGCTTGTTTTTATCGGTTTAGCCGTTTTTACACGGTTTTAAAGCGATTTTGAGCCAAAATTTGACAAAAGTTTTCGAAAAATTGACCATTTTGGCAAAATTTAGCTAACTTGTTGGGCCCAAAAAGTGCTGGGGGGGGGGGTTCGGGGGATGGTAACCCGTAACGCCTTAGTCAAAAAATTTGGGAGGGGGTAAAGTTGGTGGAAAATTTTTGTGGAGGGGGATACCTCCCCCCTGGTGAAACTGGGTGCAGGGGCGGCCAAAGGCCAGTGGCGGAACCAGGGGGGCCCGGGGTCCCCATTGCGATTTGGGCCCCCTCCTTTGACATACCGGGCCCCCTTAGAAAATTTTTTTCAGCTGTTTATATGCATACGTATTTTGAGTGCAAATTAAGCATAATTTTAATAAATTTCACAAATTTCTAAAAAATTTCGCCTGCGGCGCACTCAGATTTTACTTCTGTGCTGCTTTATTACGTAGTTGTGTATCAGAACTTCTGTCTCTTCAAGTGTCTTCTATTTTGTTTCCTTTCCTCTGGCATTTTTTAGGGTTTTGAAAGAGGGGGAAGTGGGGGGGGGCTTCCGAAAAGTGGGGGGGGGGCGAGCCACAAGTAAAATATACCGAAATTTTTAGCGAAAAATTAGCATTTTTAAGGTAAAAACGCAAAAAATCCCTGCTTTTAAGCTTAAAATGAGTTTATAAGTCCATAAATTAGCTGAAAATTGAGAAACTTTTTGAAAATTTGACCTCAAAAACCTAATTTTTTGACACTTGGGCGACCCCCAAAAAAGTGGGTGGGGGCTTGCCGAAAAGTGGGGGGGGGGGCTCAGAAAGTGGAGGGGGGAACCGAAAAGTGGGGGGACCCCACCCCCCCACTAAAAAATGCCAGCCTGTTTTGTAAGTATATCATTGTACTCAACGCCTTCAGTTTATTTTATGACTGTATATATACCGGCTTATATACGTGCATTTACAAATTTTATTTTGCTTTCATAACGTATATATATAAATGGGCAAAGACTGATAATTGGCAGCTTCTGAAAGTGCTCTAGAATTAATCGTGGAAGTGAAAAATTCTGAAAAGCATCCAATTCCCGTTTTGGTTTTCTACTGATCGATTATATATACAACTCAAAAACTCATCTCATCTTAACTAATCTTTTTAAACGTTGTTGAATTGCTGAATTTTCAACGATTTCAAAAAATTGTTCATCTTCTGGGGGCCCTGACCGCCCGTTTTGCACATTATCTTTGTTGCCCTTGTAGCTTGTCCTCTTTATTGCCACCATTCCTTATACTGTTTTACTGCAAGCTTTTGACTTCGTAAATTACTATAATACGTATTCATCTCCATTTCATTTATTCAATCTTTTTAAAAGTTTGCATGATGGATTTTTTTCCAATTTCAAACAATTCTTCAACTTCTGGGGGTCTCTGCCCCCCAGACCCCCCGTGCAGGGGCGGATCCAGGGGGGGGCGGGGGGGGCGGCCGCCTCCCCGTCGCGATTCGAAGGTAGGAAAAATTAAGGAGAAAATGGGCAAAAAACCAAAAATTTCGCGCCTTCGGCCCGAATTTTCTACTTTTTAACCGCATATTTATTGCATTTGTGAAGAAAAAGCTTGGAATGCATGCGATTTTTCGGAGAAAATTACCACTTTTGCCTAAAAATGTCAAGAATTTTAAAAAATTTGTTCAGTTCTTCAGTATAAAAAGAATTAAAGATCCGAAGACCGATTTTATTGCAAAAACAAAAAATTTTTTCAACTTCTGGGGGGGCTCTGCCCCCCAGAACCCCCGCTGGAAAAATTTTACCGCCCCCCCCGTCACAAAATCCTGGATCCGCCAGTGCCCCCGTGTGCTTGTTGTGTAAATTCTCCATGCTTTGCGTCACTCATTGGATGTATATATATATATATATATATATAGTTGTTTTCCAATTTAACAAGTGAACTAACCTGTCCATACACAATATTAATTTTTATGTCATAATATTTTGTTCCTGGAAAAAATATATATACCCCCCCCCCCTTCAAAACTTTTTCAGCGGGCCCCTTCCCATTTCAAAAATCCTGGATCCGCCACTGCCAAAGGCTGATTTGGGAAAGTAGGAAAAGGGTGGCTAAAGTGTTGCTCCGCCCATCTGCTCAGTGACGGTGTAACGGGTGGAGGCTTTGCGACTGTTGCCTTTTATGTTTTCG
>JASAND010022979.1:0-38627 GCA_030248195.1 Trissonchulus latispiculum
TATAGAGGTCGGGGGAAAAAACCAACCCTCAAGTGGTGGGGAGAAAACCAATCCCCCCGTTTGGGCGATGGGGATGAGCTAGCGGGCTCAAATTTTGCATGCAAGTTGGTAGGGCCCATCCCACTACCACACCAAATTTGAAACAAATCGAACCAATTTTTGAGCATTTTGTGACATTTTGGAAATTTTGGCATTTTTGACCCCCCAAAAAATTCAAAATTTGCCTATTTTTGAAGGCCTGTAAAAAATTTTCCATAGCAGTTAGATAATAACTTTTAATACTTTCTATGAGAACAACATGTGCTCTTTCCAAAAATGTCGGTCTCGCCTTCCTGCGACGCTTGGCAAGCTGCCAGCAGAATTTTTACAAAATGGGGAAAACCAAGGGGTGGGGAAAAAACCAATTTTTGCTTTTGCTGCCAAACTCCCAAAAATGGTTCTTAGTTGCTCAAAAGCCATCCACATAGCAAGTTTAATGCGTTAAACGTGAACAGCTCAAAATTGCATTTGGACTTGGCAATTTTGTGCTAGTCGGTAAAAACATCATTTCGGCGGATCGGCTGTTTGGCTGAGCTAAAGCGGCCAAAAAGTACTCTGGGACAAAGAAATACGCGAAAAACACTGAAACAACGTTTATTTTAATTTATTTCATCGAATTTCGAAAGATTTACAAATTTTTGCATTTTAACATAGAAACTGGCAAATTTGATGAAACCTAGCCAAAAGCCTGCAAATATTGATGTTTGATTTTCTCACTTATTATACGTAATATAGCAAAAATAAGTGGAGATATGAAGTCAGCGACGCCGATTTAACCTGTTGCATGCATAAAATCGCTAATATGAGTTACCCTGACCGAATACTGGGGTTGGTTTTTCCCATCGGTTGGTTTTTTCCCGCCATTGGTTTTTTACCCCGGCTAATTAACCGTTAATTATTAATTACCGACAGGACCTATAGAGAGGCGATTTACATACCAAAATGACAGTCTAGACAGGGCTTGATAAGAAAATAATTTAATAGCCGGATTGCTCCACTGGGTAGTTCTGCAGAGTCCAAAAAGTGACTGCCTTAGGTTTTTTTTCCCGACCTCTATACGACATATTTACCATAATGGTTCCACGATTTTTCCATAATTTACGAAACTTACCACGAATTTACAATCTAACATCCCGTTTTTAAAACAGTTTAACGATTATACGTACTATGATTATGTTATGTTTTTAATACTTGTTTACAATATTTTTACCACGTTTTTAATGCGGGAATACTTTGGCTTTTCCCCGACCTCTTATATAAATTCCAAATAAAATAAAATATTCTACTTAAAGCACTGTTCACGTATATACGTATATACCTGACAAGACAGAGGATAGGCATCCATATGCCAGTGTCCCGAAAGCATATATATACGTATATGTATACGAGAAATATATAATTGAAAAAATAAGCGCTGTCTAATGGGTAATCAATACATTGCTATGACCGTATCCATGTAATAAAAAGCAACTGAACTGAACTCAAAAACATAGGTGTACCAGGTTATATACAGTCACAACCACTGTGAGACTCCCCACGGAGAGGCCAGACCCCCCTCCCCCCCCCCTACCCGACCTCAACTACTCCCCCCTAAAGCCGAGCTCAAACCCCCTCCCCCCCTAAAATTGGGTCCAAACCAAGTAAAACATGCAAAATTTTTGACAAAATTTTTTGCAACTTCTGAAAATTTTTGAAAAAAATTAGAAAAATAGGCTAGAAATCACCTATAAACAGCTAAAGATGGTTATTTATAGCAATTATAAGGTAATATACGCAATTATAAACCACAATCTGAAGTAATTTATGCATATTTTAGTACAAATTTGTCAATTTTCAAGCCCTATTTTCGCATACGAAAACTATTGGCAGAAGCTTTTGACGTTTAATGTACTGTACATCGAAAAAGGAGCAGTTTTAGCTGAAAAAACTTGGGTACAGTTTAGGGGGTCCTTTTCCCCCCCAAATTTCGGATTTGGGTGGGGTCCCCCGAGCCAAATTTGGACCTTCTACCCCCCCCCAACCCAAACAGGTGGTACACGTATATATATATATATATATATATATATATATATATATATATATATATATATATATGCTCAAAAACGCAGTATATATATATGATATGATTGCGAGCTACGAAAACGAAACTCCATGCCTTTGTGAACAAATTCCCCAAAGATCAGGCAAAACAAAACGTTTAGCATAGTTTTACGTCAAAGTAAATTTATGGTAAAATCAATGTAAAGTTTCTACCACTAGTTTCCACTGATGTAAAAACGTGGTAACTTGTTTTCACTGCTTTTACAACGTGGCAAAAACGGCCAAGAAACGCTGTAAAATATTATCATGAATTTACAGCGTTGTAAATTCATTGTAAAAAGCATTAGATTTCTACCAATTTACCATAAATTTACAACGCAAGTTCTCCCTGTGTTAACGCAAAACCAAGGTTAACGTTGGGTTGCGGTTGACTTCAAAATTGGTGGACATGCTTTTGACAACTCCTTCAGAATCTGGAAGATCGAATATTTTGCTTGGAACTGAAAGAAACAAAAGAATTCGAAATTTCCATGAAGTAGAGTCGATCTGTCATCTAAACTAAAAATCATTTTCTAGACGTTCCATTTTCTTCTTTCTGGCGATAACGATCTAGGGCTTGAAAACAAGTGGGAAAAAAGGCCCTAGACCTGCCTAGACTAGCATGCATGGTGTTGAATAGGGAAAGAGGCAGGGCGGGAAAATGCCAATAGATATATGGCAGTCGGCGCTGAAAATGATAGGAACTAGGTTCAGCGCCGAATAGGGAATGCAGTCGGCGCTGAAAATGATAGGAATTAGGTTCAGCGCCGAATAGGGAATGCAGTCGGCGCTGAAAATAATAGGAACTAGGTTCAGTGCCAAATAGGGAATGCAGTCGGAGCAGAAAATGATAGAAACTAGGTTCAGCGCTGAATAGGGAATGCAGTCGGGTCATGGAACCATAGGTGTAATTTGGGGGGGGGGTTGGAGGGTCCCCCCAGCCATTTTTACAAACCCCTAAACATTTTTATAATTGGCTAAAAATTGGGTATTTTTAGGCTAAATTCTGTAAAATTTTACAAACAAGTCCAAATTTTTGGCTTAAACTGTTTACTGCGAGAAATACACGTTTTTAACGTTTGGACTTTCTGGATCAATATTGACCTTATTTTCGACTTAGAAACATGTTGATTGTTGGCAATCAAGTTTTCGAGTTTAAAAAGTTTTCAATGTCAAAACTCAAAATTACTTCATAGTTGAATGTTTTTTGGCATTAGCAATGGCTCAAAATGCGGTTTTTGACATAAAAATAGAAACATGTTTTGGGGGAGGTATGGGGGTCGGGTGGGTCTAAAAGGGGGCCCCTGGCTTCTTTTTAGGCCTAAATTGCGGGGGGGGCGATATGGGGGGGCTCAAAGTTGCACCCCCCCATCGATGGGGGGGGGGGGGCTCACCAAATGTGGGGGGGGGGCATATTTTTGGAAAAAATTTTGCAAATTTTTACGTTTTTTTGTGTAAAAATTGCCAAAAATCGCTAAAAAATGACTAATTTTAGGTGTTTTTACGCTAAAATAGCTAAAATTTCATTTAAATTCCGGCGAAGCCGGAAAAATTTTTGAAAATTTAGGGTACAAATGGTGAAATCTGGCAATTTTTTGGCTTATGGGGGGGAGGTAAAAATTTATGGGGGGGTTTTTGGAGAAAAAGGCGGGGGGAACAACGAATGGGGGGGAGGTTGGCCGAGCAAAAGCACCACCATATTTAAATGCCCCCCAGTAAAAATAAACCAGGGCCCCCCCATAGCCATAGGAGTAACGGCGATTTTTTTTGGATGAACCCAAAGCAATTCCCCTGACTCGCGCAGGAGGAGCAGCAGTACCACCACCTTGTCAGCTGCAACACTGAATAAGATGATATCATAACCTTATTCAATGCTTCGCCGAGCCTCGCAGCTAGAAGCAATCTGAGCATAACCAAGCTTTCACTGGTGTCCAATTTATGTATTTATGATTTGGGGAGCGTGGGGAGGTTCTTTTAGGACCTCCCCCAAACCCCCCAAACCATAGTTTCCCTGGAACTTTGGGTCTTGGGGGGGGGGGTAATTCCCGGCCGACCACCGAAATGCGATGGGGGGTATATATATACCTACCCCCTCCCCAACCCCCCCCCCCCCCCAGAATTCTTCGGACCTCAGAAATTTCGGAAAATGCCCAAAAAATGCAAAATTTTCCGTAATTTAGCCCTTTTTTCATCAAAATAAGGCGTGTTCTTAACGTTTTAGGTGGTTTTTGCACCGTTTTAAAGCGATTTTAGGTCAAAAGTTTAGAAAAAATTTTCAAAAAATAACCATTTTTCGACCAAATTTTAGATAACTTTTGGGTCCAAAAATCGTTGGGGGGGGTTCGGGGGGGGGGGGGGTAGGCCAAAAAGTTGGGGGAGGGTAAGTCAAAAAATCTGGGGGGGGGGAAATTTGCTCTAAAAATTTTGACAATTTTGATACCCCCCCCAAAGGAAACTATGCCCGCAAACCTCCCCCAAACATTTTTCAATTTTTATGCCAAAAATCGCATTTTCAGCCATTGCTATGCTAGTGCCAAAAAACATCCAACCATTAGCTAATTTACTCGAAAAACTCGAACTCGAAAACTTGATTGCCAGCATGTTTCTAACTGCAAATTAGGGTCAATGTTGAGTCAGAAAGTCCATAAAACTTTTTGCAAACGTGTATTTCACGCAATAATGAATACTTTAAGCCAAAAATTTGGACATTACTGAAAAGAATTTTGCATAATTTTCCCTAAAAATACCCGATTTCTGGCCAATTTTTCGCGCCGTAGGCTAGACTACCCCTCCCCCCCCAGTTGGGTGATACCGGGATGCCGGTCCTAGACTAAAGAAGTAGACTAAAGAAGCAACCCTCCCTACTTTTTTCTGAACCCCCACCCCCACTTTTTTCGCCAGCCACACCTATGGCGGGGGGGGGGGGCTGGGCTGGGCTTTTTGTCCCTACGCTACTGGTTACACCAACATGGTCATTTTTTTGGATTTTCTGCCATTCGAATTTGAACCCCCCCTAGAAAAGTCCCGAACTCCCGACCACACCCTCGAAATTTTGGAGGCAGACCCCTCATCCCACCCCAAACAGCCAAATCCCAGACCCCACCCACCACAGTTTCCCTGGAACATAGGGTCTCGGGGGGGGGTAAATCTTGGAATTTTGGTGGTCGACCCCGAAATGTGATGAGGCGAGGGGTACCCCCCAACCCCCCCCCCCAGAATTTGGACCTAAGAAATTTCAAAAAATGGCCAAAAATGCAAAATTTTCTGTAATTTAGCCCTTTTTCTTCAAAATAATGCTCGTTTTCAACGTTTTAGGCGTTGTTGCAGCATTTTAAAGCCAAAATTTGAGAAAAATTTTTCAAAAATTAATTATCATTTTTCAGCCAAAATTAGCTAACTTTCTGGGTCCAAAAATCGTTGGGGAGGTTCGGGGGGGGGTAGCCGAAAGTTGGGGGAGGGTAAGTCAAAAAAATCTGGGGGGGGGGGGGGGGAATTTGGTCAAAAATTTTGACAATTTTGATACCCCCCCCCCCCAAAGGACAACTTCCCCAAACCTCCCCAAACATTTTTCAATTTTGATGCCAAAAATCGCATTTTCAGCCATTGCTATGCTAATGCCAAAAAACATCCAACCATTAGCTAATTTTACTCGAAAACTCGAACTCGAAAACTTGATTGCCAGCATGTTTCTAACTGCAAATTAGGGTCAATGTTGAATCAGAAAGTCCATAAAACTTTTGCAACCGTGTATTTCACGCAATAATGAATACTTTAAGCCAAAAACTTGGACATTACTGAAAAATTTTGCATAATCTTCCCTAAAAATACCCGATTTCTGGTCAATTTTTCGCGAAGTAGGCTAGACTACCCCCCCCCCCCCCCCCCCAGTTGGGCCCCAACAATTTTTAAGAAATGGTTTGTAAAAAATGGCTGGGAGGTAAACCCCCCCCCAATGTCCCCCCCAAGAACACCTGCCCACCCCCAAAATTCGGGGGAGGGCCTCCAACCCAAATCTCCGTTACACCTATTTCGCCAAATTTCTGCGATAATCGCCAAATTTTCGCGATTATTGCCAGACGAATAATTGGCGACATGTCGCGAAAAGTTACTATTTTTTATGAATGTACTGTATGCGTGGAACAGGTACTTCGTCCGTCCATCTTATTCGCGTGAACCGTGAACTGCGTGAATTCGAAGATCTTTGAGGTCCGACCTCTAGGGAAAGGGGGATGGAGAGAAAGTCTGTAGATCAAAATTTCAAACTATAAAGGCGCATTCATAGTTCCTGTCGCAAGCAGACGCGCGTCGACGCGCGTATTAAGCGTCCGCATGCGTTCGTGAGTATGAATACGCTACAATTAGTTTTAAACGATTAAAATGGCATTTTACAATCAGACGCGTCGACGCGCGTCTCTATGCGTGTTTGCGACTATAAATGCACCTTAAGGTGCTGGTATCGCCTTTGTGTAAATTCGACCCTACAAGCTTCAATTCTTTATCAAAGTGGATGAAACTTTCCAAATATCCTATTTTCGTGCTCTTTAACATTCTGGGACCAGTCCCGGATTTTTAGGTTTAAAGATAAGAAAGTTTTGGTTTTTGCCCTTATTCTCTCAGTACATAGTCGCTACACCGGATTGGTTTTTATGGCTGGAAAGAAGGCACCAAAATGAACATTTTTGCTTTTACAACTTTTGAGCTACACTTGTGTGGTTAAGGCAGTATAAGCCAAAAACGATTTTGGGTCAAAAAATGACCATTTTTGACGATATCAGTTTTTTTCAAAATTACTGCCAAATCTTACAGACAATTTCGGCTTATTTATACTCAATCGATACACCGTCCAATTGCGCATTTTATCAATACCTATTCGCTAGAGTTCGTTGCTTTGGGTTAGAATTCGCCGAAACACCATTTTGGCAAAAATTGCGATTATTTTGTTTTGAACATTGATTTCTCTAAAACTGTCCAATGGATTCGCGTGTGATTTTGGGCTGAATGAAAATTCGCCCTACTGCGGAGGGACATTTTTCTTGGTTTGAGCTAAAACATCTCCAGGTGTGAGAAAACTGAACAGAAAGTTGCGAAATTTCGTGTCATCGCGCTTTTGCCGGTTTTTCGGGAGTACTGAGACTTGTTGAGCCAAATCCAAAAAAATGTCCCTCGGCCCACATGTCGTTCATATCACGACACAAGAAAAAATTTTGGCCGATTCTACAGTTTTGAGAAATCGATGTTCAAAAATTTTTTGGTCTATATTCAGTCTATCAGATGTCAGTATGTCAGAAAATTTCAGCTAGTTTTGTGTTAATTTTGCTAGTTTCGTAAGCTCATGTTAATGTACAGACTATAAGCTTTAAGATGTATAAAGCTCTTTCCAACTCCCAAAATTGCGAAAGTTATAAAGGTTTCGAAATCATCATTAAAAAAGCACTGCACAAAAGGATACCAGCACCTTAAGGTATCCTTTTGTGCAGTGCTTTTGTTGTGGTTTTTTAAAACGCTATAACTTTCGCAATTTTAGAGGTTGTAAAGAGCTTTATACATTGTTTTAAAGCTTATAACCAGGACATTCAAATGCGTTTACGAAATTAGCAAAATTAGCAGAAAATAGCAGAAATGTTCTGACATAATGGCTAAATGTAGACAAAAAATCTTTGAACATTGCTTTTTCAAAACTGCGGAACCAGACAAAATTTCTTTTTGCGCTATCATAGAGAGGACATATTGGCCGGGACGTTTTTGGGGTTTTGCTCAGTATCACTCAACGTTTTTTGAGAAAATTCGCAAAATGCACGGAAGCACTAAATTTTTAAAATTTGCACTAAATTTTCTCGAAACTGTGAACGCTTTAGACAAAGCCAAGAAAACCGTCCCTCCGCAATAGTACGAATTTTCATTTTGCCGAAAATCTCCTGAATCTGTAAAGTAGTTTTTGAGAAATCTATGTTCAAAACAAAGTAACCGCAGTTTTCCAAAAATGGTTTTCCGGCCAAATCTCTAGCTGAAAGCAATAAAGTCCGGCTAAGGGGGGTTTGGAACTACCTCCGTGGGAAATTCGATGGACATGGGCCCTATCAAATGGAGATCCCACAGGTGTTCCCTGGCATCCGTCTGGCTGTCTGGCCAACGGCGCTAATGGGCTCCAACTCCCGGGGGCATGACTCAAATTCTGAATCCTTAAATTATGCTGCCAAGCTGAATCTGTCCTGGTCTTTCCGGATGATTTGGCCGACTTTGGCTGGATTGAGGGTTGTCTGTTGTGCCGAATCAGCCATTCCTTAAATTATGCTGCCGAGCGGTTGGTCCCGGTTTCAATATCCTGGTCTTTCCGGATGTCCTGGTCACAACCTGCGAAGACGTGTGCTGGTTTGGCGATTCTCCACATTGCTGAAGACCATGCACGATGGGCCCGGAATAGGAAGAAGAGGAAGAAGAAGATTTCCTGCCAATAGGAATTCATAACATGTGCATTTGGACGCTGTATCGATTGAGTATAAATGGAACAAAATTGTTCGCAAGGTTTGGCAGTAATTTTGAAAAAACTGATTTTCTCGAACATGGCCATTTTTTGACCCTCAAAAATGGTTTTTTGCTTATACTGACTTAACCACTCGAAATAGCGCAAAGGTTGTAAAAGAAAAATGTTCATTTTTGTGCCCTCGTTCCAGCCATACTAACCAATCCCGTGTCCGGTCTACCTACTGGAAGCCTAAGACCAAAAACCAAAACTTTCTTATCTTTTGGCCTAAAAATCCGGGACTGGTTCCAGAATGGGGCAGAGCACGGAAATAGGTTATTTAGCCAGTTTTAGCTATTTACTTAAAGGATTAAAGTCAAATGAGTAAAAAATACCCGAAAGGAAACCAGCACCTTAACTCAAAACGGGGGGGAACAGCAAACAAAAAAACGGCCCTAAGGGGATCGAAACATTTTTGTCACCGTTTTGGTTGAAAACGTGCCCTATGTTTTCAGGGCTCTGAGCGCGGATTTGAAGTCCGTTTTTCAATTCAGCTTATCGATTGCTCAGGACAAGCTTACATCTTAAGCTTAAAACTTTAGCTTATATTGAGCTATCGAAAGCTGAAGTGAAAAAATTCAATGGCTTCAGATTCGTTTCAGACGTTTTCAGAAAAATCGGTGACAAAACGTTTTTGATCCTTACCAACTTAATTTTAAAAAATGTAATTTTAAAATTATTGTGCATTTTTTTGAAATCAGCAGGTCAGGAAACCTACCCTACCAATCAAGTCAATCCGTCAAATCTTGCTTCTTCGGACACTGTGGGAGACAATGCGACCCTTGTAATTATTATTATTGTTATGTGACAGATCAAAAATTGTCTATTAAAATCAGCCTCTGTTAACATCACATTACAAAGACATAATTAGTTACAAATATTATTACGACTTTTAGCTAAATAAATACGTAATCATAATCCATACCTACCTATGTATCACTCGTTTCGCAACTAGCTACCGTAATTCCTAAGCAATCATTTCTATTATTCACCTTAAATTTCATTAGTTAACCCAACTATCAATAAAGTTGCAGATATTTTAATTTACTTTCAGTAATTCCTAGAAATATACGGTAGACTGACACATTGAGTAATGTTTTCACCAACTTTTTAGCTTTTCTATTCCCTTTTGCAACTTCTTCGAGAATCATTAACGCCAAATGTTGTGAGTCAAGTTTCTCAAATTTAGTTACCAACAAAGGTACCGCACCATAATAAGAACTAGAAAAATCAAACTACTTTGAACTTTTTGACTTTCCTGAGGAAATAACTGGAACTGGCCCCACAAAACACTAATCATCTTACTAATGGAAGGCGGAGTTAGCGTAGCATATAAACTGGTGTTGTGTATCTGCAGCGCTCTATCTGCTCTGTTTGCACTAATAGCTCTTGCCCTTGTTGCTGTGAACTATCTTGCCAACAAATAACTGCGTGAATATCTACGATGCAGACTTTAGTGCCGAGTAACACGCCTTCCACTTCAATTCAATCTGAATTTTGCTTTGGACCTGACTCGCCACATCTGGTAGTGCAGAGCGTGGTTTGTCCGACACGTTCCCTACCATTGGATTTATGCACCATCTGCCCTCAACTCGAAGCGACAGAGCCACAATAACCACCGTTCCAGCCAACCGTCGTCCCCGGTCAGTCAACCAATCAGTCAGCCGCGTCCTAGGGATTTCCAACAGCTCCTCCTGCACCCTTTATCACCTACTACAAAACAGTTTGCACAACCCAATTTTATTCAGCTATTATTCAGCTGGCTTAAGCCTGTCAACAAGTTCTAGCTTTTGTATAGTATCACGAACATCCGCATCTATGCGCCTATAAATGTCTAGCGCAAAATCGCGAAGATAAGCGGGCAAAACTTTTTAACTGCTTATCCTCATCCCAGTCTTGTGCAATAGCGACTAATTTAAAAACTACTTAGTGATAAGAAAAAGAGTTCTGTTAGCGGCGGAACAGCATTCGATTGAAAGGCGCACTAGCCAATCGTATATGCTTTGCTCGTCAGATTTTCCATGAAAAGGTCTCAGAGCATCCTTTGGAAGCGAAACTGCCTCTGTGGGTCCGATGAGAACTGCTTTTGGATCAAGAGAGTTGACATAGGTATCGTAAAAACTTTGCTTAAAAGCTGTGAAGTCGTCACAAAGGTTTGAAAAAATCTTGCATAGTGTCAAGGTTTGGTAGGGTTTGCAACCGATCGCTATACATTGCAAGATCTTGCTTAATTTGATCTAAAACTTGAGCTTCAGCTTTTATAGCTTTCGAGTGTCGTTCAAGTCGGTCAAAGACAGTAGACAAATTTGATGGGTCTGGATCCCCTTGTTGTCGTCGACATTACCCGTACTCATTCAGAAACTGTTTAGAAAATAGAGAATACGTGTCTATGTGTAGTAGTGCTCCGAACCTGGTCTGGCACCGGGAATCACAAAATTTATCCAAATGTCAAGAATAGATAAAAAGTTACAACTCTAATCACGCAATCCTAATCACACTAGTAATTAAGTATCAAGTTCAGTTAAACAGTTGTCAAAATCATTTACTCTAGCACCGTGCTCGGGCCATATCTATCAGCGAGACCAGTTCTGACTGACTTCCCACAGTTGACAGGCTATCGCTGGTTCCGGATCAGACTGATTGGATGATTCCACCAGTGACTGGGTTCTCTTCAGGAGGAGTTCAAGGAGGTGGTTGCAGTTCTGACATGGTGGAGGGAACGCTGGATGGGTAATAGGCACGACGATGACAGGAGGGCTGGGCTCTGATAATGAGTAGGAGGTACGATGGTGATAAAGGGTGCAGGAGGAGCTGTTGGAAATCCCTAGGACGCGGCTGACTGATTGGTTGACTGACCGGGGACGACGGTTGGCTGGAACGGTGGTTATTGTGGCTCTGTCGCTTCGAGTTGAGGCAGATGGTGCATAAATCCAATGGTAGGGAACGTGTCGGACAAACCACGCTCTGCTACCAGATGTGGCGAGTCAGGTCCAAAGCAAAATTCAGATTGAATTGAAGTGGAAGGCGTGTTACTCGGCACTAAAGTCTGCATCGTAGATATTCACGCAGTTATTTGTTGGCAAAGATAGTTCACAGCAACAAGGGCAAGAGCTATTAGTGCAAACAGAGCAGATAGAGCACTGCAGATACACAACACCAGTTTATATACTACGCTAACTCCGCCTTCCATTAGTAAGATGATTAGTGTTTTGTGGGGCCAGTTCCAGTTGTTCCTCAGGAAAGTCAAAAAGTTCAAAGTAGTTTAGTTTTCTAGTTCTTATTATGGTGCGGTACCTTTGTTGGTAACTAAATTTAGAAACTTGACTCACAACATTTGGCGTTAATGATTCTCGAAGAAATTTGCAAAAGGGAATAGAAAAGCTAAAAAGTTGGTGAAAACATTACTCAATGTGTCAGTCTACCGTATATTTCTAGGAATTACTGAAAGTAAATTAAAATATCTGCAACTTTATTGATAGTTGGGTTAACTAATGAAATTTAAGGTGAATAATAGAAATGATTGCTTAGGAATTACGGTAGCTAGTTGCGAAACTAGGTGATACATAGGTAGGTATGGATTATGATTACGTATTTATTTAGCTAAAAGTCGTAATAATATTTGTAACTAATTATATTTGTAATGTGATGTTAACAGAGGCTGATTTTAATAGACAATTTACGATCTGTCACATAACAATAATAATAATTACAAAGGGGTCTTTCGCATTGTCTCCCACAGTGTCCGAAGAAGCAAGATTTGACGGATTGACTTGATTGGTAGGGGTAGGTTTCCTGACCTGCTGATTTCAAAAATGCAATAATTTTAAAATTACATTTTTTAAAATTAAGTTGGTAAGGGATCAAAAACGTTTTGTCACCGATTTTTCTGAAAACGTCTGAAACGAATCTGAAGCCGTTGAATTTTTTCACTTCAGCTTTTCGATAGCTCAATATAAGCTAAAGTTTTAAGCTTAAGATGTAAGCTTGTCCTGAGCAATCGATAAGCTGAATTGAAAAACGGACTTCAAATCCGCGCTCAGAGCCCTAGAAAACATAGGGCACGTTTTCAGCAAAACGGTGACAAAAATGTTTCGATCCCCTTAGGGCCGTTTTTTTGTTTGCTGTTCCCCCCCCCGTTTTGAGTTAAGGTGCTGGTTTCCTTTCGGGTATTTTTTACTCATACGACTTTAATCCTTTAAGTAAATAGCTAAAACTGGCTAAATAACCTATTTCCGTGCTCTTTAACATTCTGGAACCAGTCCCGGATTTTTAGGCCAAAAGATAAGAAAGTTTTGGTTTTTGGTCTTAGGCTTCCAGTAGGTAGACCGGACACGGGATTGGTTGTTATGGCTGGAACGAGGGCACAAAAATGAACATTTTTTCTTTTACAACCTTTGCGCTATTTCCAGTGGTTAAGTCAGTATAAGCAAAAAACCATTTTGAGGGTCAAAAAATGGCCATGTTCGAGGAAATCAGTTTTTTCAAAATTACTGCCAAACCTTGCGAACAATTTTGTTCCATTTATACTCAATCGATACAGCGTCCAAATGCACATGTTATGAATTCCTATTAGCCGGAAATCTTCTTCTTCTTCTTCTTCCTATTCCGGGCCCATCGTGCATGGTCTTCAGCAATGTGGAGAATCGCCAAACCAGCACACGTCTTCGCAGGTTGTGACCAGGACATCCGGAAAGACCAGGATATTGAAACCGGGACCAACCGCTCGGCAGCATAATTTAAGGAATGGCTGATTCGGCACAACAGACAACCCTCAATCCAGCACACGTCTAGGCCAAATCATCCGGAAAGACCAGGACAGATTCAGCTTGGCAGCATAATTTAAGGATTCAGAATTTGAGTCATGCCCCCGGGAGTTGGAGCCCATTAGCGCCGTTGGCCAGACAGCCAGACGGATGCCAGGGAACACCTGTGGGATCTCCATTTGATAGGGCCCATGTCCATCGAATTTCCCACGGAGGTGGTTCCAAGCCCCCCTTAGCCGGACTTTATTGCTTTCAGCTAGAGATTTGGCCGGAAAACCATTTTTGGAAAACTGCGGTTACTTTGTTTTGAACATAGATTTCTCAAAAACTACTTTACAGATTCCGGAGATTTTCGGCAAAATGGAAATTCGTACTATTGCGGAGGGACGTTTTTCTTGGCTTTGTCTAAAGCGTTCACAGTTTCGAGAAAATTTAGTGCAAATTTTAAAAATTTAGTGCTTCCGTGCATTTTGCGAATTTTCTCAAACGTTGAGTGATACTGAGCAAAACCCCAAAAACGTCCCGGCCAATATGTCCTCTCTATGATAGCGCAAAAAGAAATTTTGTCTGGTTCCGCAGTTTTGAAAAAGCAATGTTCAAAGATTTTTTGTCTACATTTAGCCATTATGTCAGAACATTTCTGCTATTTTCTGCTAATTTTGCTAATTTCGTAAACGCATTTGAATGTCCTGGTTATAAGCTTTAAAACAATGTATAAAGCTCTTTACAACTCCTAAAATTGCGAAAGTTATAGCGTTTTAAAAAACCACAACAAAAGCACTGCACAAAAGGATACCTTAAGGTGCTGGTATCCTTTTGTGCAGTGCTTTTGTGGTGATTTTTTGAAACGCTATAACTTTCGCAATTTTGGGAGTTGGAAAGAGCTTTATACATCGTTTTAAAGCTTATAGTCTGTACATTAACATGAGCTTACGAAACTAGCAAAATTAACACAAAACTAGCTGAAATTTTCTGACATACTGACATCTGATAGACTGAATATAGACCAAAAATTTTTGAACATCGATTTCTCAAAACTGTAGAATCGGCCAAAATTTTTTCTTGTGTCATGATATGAACGACATGTGGGCCGAGGGACATTTTTTTGGATTTGGCTCAACAAGTCTCAGTACTCCAGAAAATCCGGCAAAAGCGCGATGACACGAAATTTCGCAACTTTCTGTTCAGTTTTCTCACACCTGGAGATGTTTTAGCTCAAACCAAGAAAAATGTCCCTCCGCAGTAGGGCGAATTTTCATTCAGCCCAAAATCACGCGAATCCATTGGACAGTTTTTGAGAAATCAATGTTCAAAACAAAATAATCGCAATTTTGCCAAAATGGTGTTTCGGCGAATTCCCTAGCTTAAAGCAACGAACTCTAGCGAATAGGTATTGATAAAATGCGCAATTGGACGGTGTATCGATTGAGTATAAATAAGCCGAAATTGTCTGTAAGATTTGGCAGTAATTTTGAAAAAACTGATATCGTCAAAAATGGTCATTTTTTGACCCCAAAAATCGTTTTTGGCTTATACTGCCTTAACCACTAGAGGTAGCTCAAAAGTTGTAAAGCAAAAATGTTCATTTTGGTGCCTTCTTTCCAGCCATAACAACCAATCCGGTGTAGCGACTATGTACTGAGAGAATAAGGGCAAAAACCAAAACTTTCTTATCTTTAAACCTAAAAATCCGGGACTGGTCCCAGAATGTTAAAGAGCACGAAAATAGGGTATTTGGAAAGTTTCATCCACTTTGATAAAGAATTGAAGCTTGTAGGGTCGAATTTACACAAAGCGATACCAGCACCTTAAGGTGCATTCATAGTCGCAAACACATAGAGACGCGCGTCGACGCGTCTGATTGTAACATGCCATTTTAATCGTTTAAAACTAATTGTAGCGTATTCATACTCACGAACGCATGCGGACGCTTAAGTACGCGCGTCGACGCGCGTCTGCTTGCGACAGGAACTATGAATGCGCCTTTATAGTTTGAAATTTTGATCTACAGACTTTCTCTCCATCCCCCTTTCCCTAGAGGTCGGACCTCAAAGATCTTCGAATTCACGCAGTTCACGGTTCACGCGAATAAGATGGACGGACGAAGTACCTGTTCCACGCATACAGTACATTCATAAAAAATAGTAACTTTTCGCGACATGTCGCCAATTATTCGTCTGGCAATAATCGCGAAAATTTGGCGATTATCGCAGAAATTTGGCGAAATAGGTGTAACGGAGATTTGGGTTGGGGGCCCTCCCCCGGAATTTTGGGGGGGGGCAGGTGTAATTGGGGGGGACATTTTGGGGGGGTTTACCTCCCAGCCATTTTTTACAAACCACCTCTAAAAATTGTTGGGGCCCAACTGGGGGGGGGGGGGGGTAGTCTAGCCTACTTCGCGAAAAATTGGCCAGAAATCGGGTATTTTTAGGGAAGATTATGCAAAATTTTTCAGTAATGTCCAAGTTTTTGGCTTAAAGTATTCATTATTGCGTGAAATACACGGTTGCAAAAGTTTTATGGACTTTCTGACTCAACATTGACCCTAATTTGCAGTTAGAAACATGCTGGCAATCAAGTTTTCGAGTTCGAGTTTTCGAGTAAAATTAGCTAATGGTTGGATGTTTTTTGGCATTAGCATAGCAATGGCTGAAAATGCGATTTTTGGCATAAAAATTGAAAAATGTTTGGGGGAGGTTTGGGGCATAGTTTCCTTTGGGGGGGGGGGGTATCAAAATTGTCAAAATTTTTGACCAAATTCCCCCCCCCCATTTTTTGACTTACCCTCCCCCAACTTTTGGCTACCCCCCCCCCCCCGAACCCCCCCAACGATTTTTGGACCCAGAAAGTTAGCTAATTTTGGCTGAAAAATGATAATTAATTTTTGAAAAATTTTTCTTCAATTTTGGCTTTAAAATGCTGCAACAACGCCTAAAACGTTGAAAACGAGCATTATTTTGAAGAAAAAGGGCTAACTTACAGAAAATTTTGCATTTTTTGGCCATTTTTTGAAATTTCTTAGGTCCAAATTCTGGGGGGGGGGGGGTTGGGGGGGGGGTACACACACCTCATCACATTTCGGGGTCGACCACCAAAATCCCAAGATTAACCCCCCCAAGACCCTAAGTTCCAGGGAAACTATGGTGGGTGGGGTCTGGGATTTGGCCGTTTGGGGGTGGGATGAGGGGTCTGCCTCCAAAATTTCGAGGGTGGGGTCGGGAGTTCGGGACTTTTCTAGGGGGGGTTCAAATTCGAATGGCAGAAAATCCAAAAAATGACCATGTTGGTGTAACCAGTAGCGTAGGGACAAAAAGCCCAGTCCAGCCCCCCCCCCCCAGCCATAGGTGTGGCTGGCGAAAAAAGTGGGGGTGGGGGTTCAGAAAAAAGTAGGGAGGGTTGCTTCTTTAGTCTACTTCTTTAGTCTAGGACCGGCATCCCGGTATCACCCAACTGGGGGGGAGGGGTAGTCTAGCCTACGGCGCGAAAAATTGGCCAGAAATCGGGTATTTTTAGGGAAAATTATGCAAAATTTTTCAGTAATGTCCAAATTTTTGGCTTAAAGTATTCATTATTGCGTGAAATACACGTTTGCAAAAGTTTTATGGACTTTCTGACTCAACATTGACCCTAATTTGCAGTTAGAAACATGCTGGCAATCAAGTTTTCGAGTTCGAGTTTTCGAGTAAAATTAGCTAATGGTTGGATGTTTTTTGGCATTAGCATAGCAATGGCTGAAAATGCGATTTTTGGCATAAAAATTGAAAAATGTTTGGGGGAGGTTTGGGGCATAGTTTCCTTTGGGGGGGTATCAAAATTGTCAAAATTTTTGACCAAATTTCCCCCCCCCAGATTTTTTGACTTACCCTCCCCCAACTTTTGGCTACCCCCCCCCCCGAACCCCCCCAACGATTTTTGGACCCAAAAGTTATCTAAATTTGGTCGAAAAATGGTTATTTTTTGAAAATTTTTTCTAAACTTTTGACCTAAAATCGCTTTAAAACGGTGCAAAAACACCTAAAACGTTAAGAACACGCCTTATTTTGATGAAAAAAGGGCTAAATTACGGAAAATTTTGCATTTTTTGGGCATTTTTCGAAATTTCTGAGGTCCGAAGAATTCTGGGGGGGGGTTGGGGGAGGGGGTAGGTATATATATACCCCCCATCGCATTTCGGTGGTCGGCCAAGATTTACCCCCCCCCCCAAGACCCAAAGTTCCAGGGAAACTATGGTTTGGGGGGGTTTGGGGGAGGTCCTAAAAGGGGCCTCCCCACCCCAACCCAAATCATAAATACATAAATTGGACACCAATGAAAGATTTATGCTCAGATTGCTTTTAGCTGCGAGGCTCGGCGAAGCATTGAATAAGGTTATGATATCATCTTATTCAGTGTTGCAGCTGACCGGGTGGTGGTACTGCTGCTCCTCCTGCGCGAGTCAGGGGTGCTTTGGGTTCATCCAAAAAAAATCGCCGTTACTCCTATGGCTATGGGGGGGCCCTGGTTTATTTTTACTGGGGGGGGGGGGGGGGGTGGTGCCCCCACTCGGCAACCTCCCCCCCATTCGAGGTTCCCCCCCCCCCCATAAAAGCCCCCCCATAAATTTTTACCTCCCCCCCATAAGCCAAAAAATTGCCAGATTTCACCATTTGTACCCTAAATTTTCAAAAATTTTTCCGGCTTCGCCGGAATTTAAATGAAATTTTAGCTATTTTAGCGTAAAAACACCTAAAATTAGTCATTTTTTAGCGATTTTTGGCAATTTTTACACAAAAAAACGTAAAAATTTGCAAAATTTTTTCCAAAAATATGCCCCCCCCCACATTTGGTGAGCCCCCCCCCCCATCGATGGGGGGGTGCAACTTTGAGCCCCCCCCATATCGCCCCCCCCATAAATTTAGGCCTAAAAAGAAGCCAGGGGCCCCCCTTTTAGACCCACCCACGACCCCCCCATACCTCCCCCCAAAACATGTTTCTATTTTTATGTCAAAAACCGCATTTTGAGCCATTGCTAATGCCAAAAAACATTCAACTATGAAGTAATTTTGAGTTTTGACATTAGAAACTTTTTAAACTCGAAAACTTGATTGCCAACAATCAACATGTTTCTAAGTCGAAAATAAGGTCAATATTGATCCAGAAAGTCCAAACGTTAAAAACGTGTATTTCTCGCAGTAAACAGTTTAAGCCAAAAATTTGGACTTGTTTGTAAAATTTTACAGAATTTAGCCTAAAAATACCCAATTTTTAGCCAATTATAAAAATGTTTAGGGGGGTTTGTAAAAATGGCTGGGGGGACCCTCCAACCCCCCCCCCAAATTACACCTATGGTTCCATGACCCGACTGCATTCCCTATTCGGCGCTGAACCTAGTTTCTATCATTTTCTGCTCCGACTGCATTCCCTATTCGGCGCTGAACCTAGTTCCTATTATTTTCAGCGCCGACTGCATTCCCTATTCGGCGCTGAACCTAATTCCTATCATTTTCAGCGCCGACTGCATTCCCTATTCGGCGCTGAACCTAGTTCCTATCATTTTCAGCGCCGACTGCCATATATCTATTGGCATTTTTCCGCCCTGCCTCTTTCCCTATTCAACACCATGCATGCCCGTCTAGGCAGGTCTAGGGCCTTTTTTCCCACTTGTTTTCAAGCCCTAGATCGTTATCGCCAGAAGAAGAAAATGGAACGTCTAGAAAATGATTTTTAGTTTTGATGACAGATCGACTCTACTTCATGGAAATTTCGAATTCTTTTGTTTTCTTTCAGTTCCAAGCAAAATATTCGATCTTCCAGATTCTGAAGGAGTTGTCAAAAGCATGTCCACCAATTTTGAAGTCAACCGCAACCCAACGTTAACCTTGGTTTTGCGTTAACACAGGGAGAACTTGCGTTGTAAATTTATGGTAAATTGGTAGAAATCTAATGCTTTTTACAATGAATTTACAACGCTGTAAATTCATGATAATATTTTACAGCGTTTCTTGGCCGTTTTTGCCACGTTGTAAAAGCAGTGAAAACAAGTTACCACGTTTTTACATCAGTGGAAACTAGTGGTAGAAACTTTACATTGATTTTACCATAAATTTACTTTGACGTAAAACTATGCTAAACGTTTTGTTTTACCACAGCTTTGGGGAATTTGTTCACAAAGGCATGGAGTTTCGTTTTCGTAGCTCGCAATCATATCATAGATATATACTGCGTTTTTGAGCATATATATATATATATATATATATATATATATATATATATATATATATATATATATATATACGTGTACCACCTGTTTGGGTTGGGGGAGGGGAGTAGAAGGTCCAAATTTGGCTCGGGGGACCCCACCCAAATCCGAAATTTGGGGGGGGGAGGACCCCCTAAACTGTACCCAAGTTTTTTTAGCTAAAACTGCTCCTTTTTCGATGTACAGTACATTAAACGTCAAAAGCTTCTGCCAATAGTTTTCGTATGCGAAAATAGGGCTTGAAAATTGACAAATTTGTACTAAAATATGCATAAATTAGCCCAGATTGTGGTTTATAATTGCGTATATATATTACTTTTTAAGTGCTATAAATAACCATCTTTAGCTGTTTATAGGTGATTTATAGCCTACTTTTCTAATTTTGTTCAAAATTTTCAGAAGTTGCAAAAAATTTTTTCAAAAATTTTGCATTTTTACTTGGTTTGGACCCAATTTTAGGGGGGGAGGGGGGTTTGAGCTCGGTTTGGGGGGGGAGTAGTTGAGGTCGGGTAGGGGGGAGGGGGGTCTGGCCTCTCCGTGGGGGGTCTCACAGTGGTTAAACTGTATATAACCTGGTACACCTATGTTTTTGAGTTCAGTTCAGTTGCTTTTTATTACATGGATACGGTCATAGCAATGTATTGATTACCCATTAGACAGCGCTTATTTTTTCAATTATATATTTCTCGTATACATATACGTATATATATATGCTTTCGGGACACTGGCATATGGATGCCTATCCTCTGTCTTGTCAGGTATATACGTATATACGTGAACAGTGCTTTAGAGTAGAATATTTTATTTTATTTGGAATTTATATAAGAGGTCGGGGAAAAGCCAAAGTATTCCCGCATTAAAAACGTGGTAAAAATATTGTAAACAAGTATTAAAAACATAACATAATCATAGTACGTATAATCGTTAAACTGTTTTAAAAACGGGATGTTAGATTGTAAATTCGTGGTAAGTTTCGTAAATTATGGAAAAATCGTGGAACCATTATGGTAAATATGTCGTATAGAGGTCGGGAAAAAAAACCAAGGTAGTCACTTTTTGGACTCTGCAGAACTACCCAGTGGAGCAATCCGGCTATAAATTATTTTCTTATCAAGCCCTGTCTAGACTGTCATTTTGGTATATAAATCGCCTCTCTAGGTCCTGTCGTTAATTAGTAATTAACGGTTAATTAGCCGGGGTAAAAAAACCAATGGCGGGAAAAAACCAACCGGTGGGAAAAAAACCAACCCCAGTATTCGGTCAGGGTAACTCATATTAGCGATTTTATGCATGCAACAGGTTAAATCGGCGTCGCTGACTTCATACCTGCACTTATTTTTGCGATATTCCGTATAATAAGTGAGAAAATCAAACATCAATATTTGCAGCATCAACTGGCTAGGTTTCATCAAATTTGCCAGTTTCTATGTTAAAATGCAAAAATTTGTAAATCTTTCGAAATTCGATGAAATAAATTAAAATAAACGTTGTTTCAGTGTTTTTTCGCGTATTTCTTTGTCCCAGAGTACTTTTTGGCCGCTTTAGCTGAGCCAAACAGCCGATCCGCCGAAATGAGGTTTTTACCGGCTAGCACAAAATTGCCAAGTCCAAATGCAATTTTGAGCTGTTCACGTGAAAGAACGCATTAAACTTGCTATGTGGATGACTTTTGAGCAACTAAGAACCATTTTTGGGAGTTTGGCAGCAAAAGCAAAAATTGGTTTTTTCCCCACCCCTTGGTTTTTTCCCCCATTTTGTAAAAATTCTGCTGGCAGCTTGCCAAGCGTCGTAGGAAGGCGAGACCGACATTTTTGGAAAGAACACATGTTGTTCTCATAGAAAGTATTAAAAGTTATTATCTAACTGCTATGGAAAATTTTTTACAGGCCTTCAAAAATAGGCAAATTTTGAATTTTTGGGGGGGTCAAAAATGCCAAAATTTTCAAAATGTCACAAATTGCTCAAAAGTGGTCCGATTTAGCTCAAATTTGGTGTGGTAGGTGGGATGGGCCCTACCAACTTGCATGCAAAATTTGAGCCCGCTAGCTCATCCCCATCGCCCAAACGGGGGGATTGGTTTTTTCCCCCACCACTTGAGGGTTGGTTTTTCCCCCGACCTCTATACCTTGCGCAGGGAAAATTATGGTAAAAACGCCATAAACACTTCAAAACAAGGTACTATCGATTTACTATAATTTTACCATTTATTTTACCATAGTTCTTCGACGAAAAGTTCTCCCTGTGTCATTGTGAGCAATTTACGTCGGCTTTAGTTTGGCCACAAACTGAAAATATTCGCTGCCGATTTCTAGAAATCGGCAATACTGTATCGCTCATTCTAGAAATGGGCAAGACGCTTACCTATTTCTAGAAATGAGCAAAATATTGCCGATTTTTAGAATCAGAAATAGGCAATTTCGGGAATTAGGCACGACATAGGCTGAAAATTGAGAAAATTTTTCAGTTTTTCTAAATGAAAAACCGATTTTTTTGCCGACCCCCGCCCCCTCTAAAATTTTCTTGCTCCTCTCCCCAAACCGAATATTTCAGACCCCCTCTCCTTTTTTTGCCAGACCCCCCACCCCCACTTTTTTAACCAGCCACACCTAACTCCCATTACATTTCAGGGGTTGAGCAACCAAATCTTTCTTGTTACCTCCTCCGAACCTCTCCCCCAGGCCCCAGCACTTTTTGGGGCCTAAAATTTTTATTTTTTGAAATTTTTTGCTAAATTTTGGCTTTTGGCTTAAAATTGCTTTAAAACCGTGTAAAACGCCTAAAACGATATGCCTTTGTGTTGACGAAAAAAGCGTTAAAATACAAAAACCATTCTTAAGCCAGTTTTTATTTCCCGATGCCCGAATTTACGGGTGGGGGCGGTTGGGGCATAGGTGGAATTGGGTGGGGGGTTTAACACGCTGTGTCATCCTATGCGGACAGCGTCAGATTCGGAGAATTTTGCTTACCTGGCTAGCTGGAGGCAAGAAACCCTAAAATTGCCGTTTCGCTGCTGGAGGACCCAGCACAGATCCAAGTGTGGATTTTAACAGCAAATTCTACGTAAAAAGCTACGTATTCTCTACACGATAGACTAATAAGCTTTATCAAATGACATCGTTTTTAGCATTTTTCAAAAATTGTCCTATGTTTATGTGTTAAACTTTGTGAAACCTGTTCAGTTGATGCTGCATTCTTAAATCTCAACGGCACATGACGTTTCAAAAAAGCTACTTAGATCGGGTTTTGTTGGTTTATATTAACTAAAAAAGGGCTGAATTTTACACAGGAAGTGTCAGAATTGCGCTACGACAATTTCTAAAACCTGTAATAAGGGCCGGGTGGGTTTATTTTATTTATTATATTTGGGGTTTACATGGACGTGGACTGGGGGAATTCCCAGTGGTGTAAATCGAATCTCCCATTTTATGGGTATATCAGAATATCAGATCCTATGTCTAAGACATGGCTGAGGCTTAGTCTCAGTCTCACACGTAAAGATGTCGCCGACCAAAAATTTTAAAGTGGATAATTTTCGAACCAATCAACTCGTCTCGTCGTCCTGGGTCCGAAAATATAAAAATTATTGCATAAAATGTGTTTTGCGTTCCACCCCCAGGTCCACTTTATCCTATATTTGTTGTGTGTATAATATATAATATAGCAAATAAATATATACGTATTATAGATTCGCAGATTTTAGCCAGTAACGACACGTAAAGTTACCAGTCGTATGATTATGACAAATGTGTAACATTTGTGGATAAATGTGGAAGACACTGCTGATTTTTGCAGTTGCCGGTATGTTGCTTTGTTGATTTCGAATCATTGATCAGTTCTGTGTAAATTGTTCTAAAAACTTGAAAAGTTTTTTAGCCAAAATGGCTTTAGCCTTGTGACTGACACCATCATGCCGTATCTATAAGCAAGGGTGGGATAGTGACTGTCTTTTTGTGTGAAAAGGTGCTTTGCGTTTGCCTGAAACGTGCTCAAACTATCCTCCATGACATCTGGCAAAAGGGTCAGGTGCGAGACTTATCAGCTATGAATGTTTTGTTTCTTAGCAAGTTAAGCCTAGCAAGTTGTTGGGGGTCCGGACCTATAGCCATGTGGTGGAAAAAACCCACCCCCTTTTTGGGGGGAAAACCCTCCCGCCTCTCCTGGGTTACGGATTGGCGGTATGAGCTCCAAAATATACCGGCAGAAAGCGCGACCTACGTAACCCATGTGTGTGAAATCAAGTCATTTGGTTCACTCCTGCTTATTTTTTGACATTTTGAAAATGGCACCTACTTTTTGGTCCAACCATCCGAAAATTTGCTAAAAGTTTGGGCCGATGTAACTTTTGACTGGGTTGGGATAGAAAAGTTTTGCAAATATCTGCAGTGACGGCAAGTCTTCCTCTTTGCACACAACAAAAATTGGATCGATCTAATGCACCGTTAGTCTGGCAAATTGCCAAACGTGGCGGGGGAAAACCCACTTTGGGCGGAAAACCTACCCAAATTTTTTTGAGAATTTTTTTCCAACAACAGGGAGCCCTAAAATTATTGCAGTTTCGCTGCTGGAGGAACTAGCACAGATCCTATCGTGACTGTTGTCTATTTGATGCTGCATTTTCAATGGCACAGACAGGAGGAGGTATCAAAAAAGCTACCCAGACCGTGTTTTTGATTCATATATATACTAACTAAAAAGAGTTGAATTTTACACAGGAAGTGTCAGAATTGAGCTACAACAATTTTTAAGACCTGTGAGGGGTGGAGTGTAGCATAAGAACACCAGGGGTGTTCTTATGCTAGCGCTAACATGCTTAGTAAGTGTTAGGTTTCAACCTAAAGATAAAGCAGTAGGCATATACCGAAGCAATTGCGGGGGTCTGGGGGCGGGGCCCCCAGAAAAATGGAGATTTTTTGAAATTGAGAGCCAGCAGAGAAATATTTCTGAGCATTTTGGGTGTCTAGTTTTCAGTAACTTTTCTTTTCGTCGCTTGCAACAAGTGCGCACGCAGCCCAATGTTTTTGCCCATTTCTGAGCAAAAGTGTGTCATTGCGCACTTTTTTGAGAAAAAACACTGCAGTCTGGCGTGGTCTCTAAGTTTAGGGATCCAGTATGCCTTGGAGCCTTTTGGCAGTTCTTGAAGTTGCCGCCTTCCCAGGGACTTCGAGGGAGTTGGTGATGGCTAACATGAGGTTTGTGGGCTGTTTGTTCCTCTACAGGCTGCAGACAAAGCGACAGCAGATCATCCAGAATTTTTCTGAATCGGTCCTAGTTGGCCCTTCTGAAGTTGTTTCTCATTTGTTTCTTCTGGTTTCTGTGGCTGGGGACAGTGGCGCAGAAGGATGGGCATATGGTCAGAAACTGTGTCTTCAAGCAATGACCACATTAACTTTCCTTCCCATCTGTTCCCGAGTATTGTGACTAGGGATCGACCGGATCCAAAATTTTGCCGGATCCGGACCCGGATCCGGATCCAGATCTAGTCACCAAAATACATGCAAATTCTTAAAATTTTGTTCTTTGATTTTGTTAATGTTTATGGGTTTATTGTGGATTCGGTAATGTTTTAATGCTGATAGTGAATTATTTAATACGTTTCAACAATTTCTTTTTGTTTGAATGCTGCAGATGACTTAAACATTTAGCTTAAAACAAACAATTTTCGTTAAGTATATATATATAACGAATTTTTGAAATGTATGAATATGCCGCAAACATGGAACAGTTTACAATGAAAGTTTTTAAAGATCAGCTTAAGTATATAGATTAGCATGAACGTTAACTTCTTACATGGAGCTTGAGAAAAATAAACCAATATCGTTGCTGCTGAAAATAGTTATTTACGAATAAATAATTAGAGTTATCGTTTTATTATCAACCAGCATTTTCAATTTAGAAAACGTTTTGATCCAGTTCATTCGATTACGTTGTTGCATATATACCGGCAGTTAAATTCTTTGTAGCAGCGGCTGAAGCCTAGCAAGACTCACCGCAACCGATACGAAAACAAACTCCGAATTTTCGTTTTCGTTAAATATTAGAAACGAAATCGTTAAGATGAAAGTAGTTAGCACGACTCATTTATATATGCTTGTATTTATCTATTTATGTATTCAGTATATTTGTAAAACGGCAGTACATGCTCATAGAAATCTTTAAATTTGCCGATCTATTTTACTTGGAACCATCTTAAAAATTTCGCTAAAGTTAAATTTTTTGAGTTTACAAGTCCGTTAAGCTTATATATATACTTGTCTAATAATTTTGCAAAATATATAAGCATGGTTAAACGTAGTAGAGTTAAAACTTTGTTACTACCGAGAATTTGAAGGAAACCACTTTCATAAAAGGATTATATATATATACTTAAAAATTCAGAAAAGCACAACTTAAAATTTAGAAAACCCAATATATACGTCAAAAAGTGTGAAAATTGCAAATTTGTTAAATTTTTGTCTATGGATGTCTGAAAATAACCATACTTACTTATGGACACCTATTTAACAGTAATTTATAAAAACATACGTATAATTATAATATAATATAATTATATATTATATATATTATAACACATATAATTATGCTTAAATTAAAAAATTCATTTAACTTGACATACATAAAAATTAGTTAACAAAATATCAACGACCACTGATTCCGGTTCAATTGAATATTAAGGTACACGGGGGTCTGGGGGCGGTAGCCCCCAGTAAAAGCCACACTCTTAACACGAAAATTCGCTTCTAGAAATTAATTTTGAGCGCTCCAGGCATTAATATTTTAGTTTCAGTAATAAATTTCCTTTGGTTAGTTAACTGAAAAAAAGATCCGGATCCGGATGGTTTTTCTGCCGGATCCGGATCCGGATCCGGATCTGCAATATCCGGCAGGATCCGGATCCGGATCCGGATATCCGGTCGATCCCTAATTGTGACCCATCTGTTCCCGAGTATTCTGAGGTCGGGGACTGACTGGGATGTAGCCTTATAGCTGTGATTCCTAAATTAGCAACCACCAGATTGTTTGTCGTGATTCAGTTATCCAGATCCTCTCCAATACCATTGATTTGGTAGGCTGGAATTGAAGGGATCCCACAGCACGCTATGGGCATTGAAATCGCCCAGAAATATGGTGCTGTTGCTGGGGAGAGGTGACGGATTAAAGGATTGAGATCGCTGGCCGTCTGCGGGGCGGATGATCGGCGGAGCGTATAGGGAGGTGACTGGTATGAGATTTCCATTCATCAGTAGACGCACCGCAACGGCGTCAGTGGAGTCATCAGAGGGCGTGAGCGGGGTGTCGAAACGGACATAGTCGATTCCCATGCGTTTGAACAGCGCAGTCCCACCTCCCACAGTCCTTGCACCCGCCAGCCTTCAATCCTGTTTTCTGTAGCAGCGCTCCTCGTTAAAGTCTGGCAGCCGCATAATGAATTACCCGCCTTTCGCAGGTCTCTTGGATGGCGGCGACATCTATTTATTCATCTTGGAGGATTTTCCTGAGAAACAGCTTTGGCTCCGGCATTCCACTGCAAAAATTTCTGCTCATTGTGGGGACGGTGACGACCTCCACGTTGGCGAGAGCTGTTTGGGATGGTCGCAATGGCTGGTCTGGGGGTCGCAGTGCTAGGACGCGGAGTGTTGGCAGCAGAGGTTGAGGGTGACGAGGCAGGCGGGATACGGGGGGGGGCGGTAGTTGAATGCAGTGGCGCACTTAGAAATTTTTTTCGCGGGGGGCGGACCTCAGAAAAATTTGGGGGGTCTGGGGGGGGAGCACCCCAGATGTTGAAAAATTTTTGAAAATTGGGTTTGAAAAGCAAAACTAAGCGTAAATTAAGCAAAAATTCATTAAATTTCGCGACGAAGGCGAGAAAATTTTTGAAAATCTTAAAAAAGTTGCTATTGAAAGGTTAAAAACGCCGAAATAAGGGTAAATTAAGCAAAAATAAAGTTGAATTCGCGCCGAAGGCGCGAAAATTTTTGAAATTTTATGTCCGCGCTGCGCGCGGACAATAAAAGGTTTCCTTTACATCTGGTTTCGGGGGGGGCGGCGGCCCCCCCCCCGCCCCCCCTTAAGTGCGCCCCTGGTTGGATGGGGTCGTGCCTAGTGCAGCTGGCGACGGAGATAGACGTAGAAGTATGTATTTGGTTTAATTCATGCATGCATTCATGCATCATGTTGAAATATGCTTCACACTTCACTTGCTGGACGTCATATGTACATACATATGTATACATCTATGTATATGCGTCTTAAAATTTATGCGCCAAGTTGATCCTTTTGCTCTCTTACCTATCCAGGATGCCGCTCTGACATCTATAGGAATAAGAATAATAATAATTATATATATACGTATATATAACGTGCTTTTAACGGAATTGTTTTATTTTAGCTGCACTGCTTCTGTCTGATGTTGTTTGTTCAGGTATGGAAGAGTAAGATTTTTTGATGCTCCTAATTATTTGCAAATAGCCTCCGGTGCATTGAACATTATGCTGTTTTTACTCTCGTTAAGATATATTATGTAGGGGCGCGATAGCGCCCCTACATAATATGGGTATAAAGGCGTCTGCGCGGCCCCCTGGAGACCGTGTTGGCCTGGTGCCAGCTAATTAGAGGTCCGGGAGTGGTAAAAAGGTTACCATCGTAAACAACTCGAGTAGTACTACAAGTACCACCATACTTTTGGTTCGAATTCGAAACTTCGAATTTTTGCACTAGGCGATAGTTACCGTGCGTTTGTTTTTTTTTCTCGGTGAATAACGCTTATTGGAAATGCATTTTACGGCTAAGTGTTGGAACGATGTGGGCATTTTGGCACCATACTACTATTATATGTTGGTAGACAGGATCCCCCCATGCTACCTTTTTTGGTCATTTTGGCACCTGGCCAATTTTGGCTCTGTGCCAAGGTCCCAAAGTCGGACTTTCGCTATTTTTCGCAAATTTTGGTCACACTTTTCTAGAACTGGGTAGAAGCTGGAGAGGTCTAGTATCTTTTGTTGAAAATTACCAGTAGGGGTGCATAAAGTAACGAGGGGGATTTTTTAATTTTGCTCCCTAGCTTTCAGGAGATGGGCCCAAACTTTGCATTTTTTTTGGCCTGTTTGGACGAAAAGTTTCTAAGTCCCACTTTTACTAGAAATGGCCTAAAAGTCACTAAAAATGGCGTTTTTCGGTCTTGGGGTGGTGCCCATATATAGTAAATCGGGGTCGCTGAAAACGATGAGCATACTGCCGATACCGCCCGAAGTGACCACTGGTCAGCATGGCTCCCGTGGTTCCTCGCCCAGGGTCAAAGTTGAAAAAACTCACTCTAAACAGCGTTTTTCGGCGTTTTGGTCGGGGGCATATATAGTAAATCGACTACGCTCGTTTCAATGGGCATATCGCCGAAACCGACGGAAGTGACCACTGGTCACTACAGCCTATGGGGCCTATTGACCACTGGTCAAACGGCCTAAAACTGCGTTTTTCGGCGTTTTGGTAGGGGGCATATATAGTAAATCGACTACGCTCGTTTCAATGGGCATATCGCCGAAACCGACGGAAGTGACCACTGGTCACTACAGCCTATGGGGTCTATTGACCACTGGTCAAACGGCCTAAAACTAAGTTTTTCGGCATTTTGGTCGGTGGCATATATAGTAAATCGACTACGCTCGTTTCAATGGGCATATCGCCGAAACCGACGGAAGTGACCACTGGTCACTACAGCCTATGGGGCCTATTGACCACTGGTCAAACGGCCTAAAACTGCGTTTTTCGGCGTTTTGGTAGGGGGCATATATAGTAAATCGACTACGCTCGTTTCAATGGGCATATCGCCGAAACCGACGGAAGTGACCACTGGTCACTACAGCCTATGGGGTCTATTGACCACTGGTCAAACGGCCTAAAACTAAGTTTTTCGGCATTTTGGTCGGTGGCATATATAGTAAATCGACTACGCTCGTTTCAATGGGCATATCGCCGAAACCGACGGAAGTGACCACTGGTCACTACAGCCTATGGGGCCTATTGACTACTGGTCGAACGGCCTAAAACAGCGTTTTTCGGCGTTTTGGTTGAGGGCATTTATAGTAAATCGACTACGCTCGTTCCAATGAGCATATTGCCGAAACCGATGGAAGTGACCAGTGGTCACTATGGCCTCGGGGCCCTATTGACCACTGGTCAAATGGCCTAAAACAGCGTTTTTCGGCGTTTTGGTTGGGGACATTTGACTACGCTCGTTCCAATGAGCATATTGCCGAAACCGAAGGAAGTTACCAGTGGTCTTGCTTGACCAGTGGTCAAACCCCTTAAAACAGCGTTTTTCGGCGTTTTGGTCGGGGGCATAAATAGTAAATCGACTGCGCTCGTTTCAATGGGCATATTGCCGAAATGGAGGGAAGTGACCAGTGGTCACTACGGTCTATGGGGCCTATAGACCAGTGGTGTTTGGAGAGGCGAAAAAGTTTTATCCTTATACCACCCACAAACAGAGGTTGCAGCGGCCGAAGCTTGGGGCGGAGGTGAGAATTCAGTGGTACTATATATTGATATAATCAGTTTTCTGCTCTACCTACGGCACTGTTCAAGCTCCTTGTATCCATTACCGCATTGCTGGAAAGGGATCCTTTAAAATGACAGAAGGACAAGAAATAAAAATGCTCCTCTGGAGCATGAAAAAAGTAATATGGGTGATGGTGAGGTTGTAAAATCAAAAGAGGACTAGTCTTTAAAATGCTTAATATGGGGGCTAGGTTCAAAAATAGAAGAGGACTAGGTTGTGAGCGAATTAATATGGGCACAGCTTCGCCGAACAACCCATATTCGCGGGATTTCACGCTTCGTCTTAGCTTTTGTCGCATACAGAGCTATCAGTGTCAGTCAGTAATAAGAAATTTAAGAAGTTGAATACTCATTGAATATATTTAGTTGTTTGCATACACTGTTAGACTTGCTAGGAATATATACTTAAATTATCATGATGTGGTCGTGTTGAACTGCAGCAAGCAACGAGATGAGATCTAAGGATATCATGCTAAAGCTATTGGTTCAAGCAGGAAGGAAATAGAAGATCAGAGTCCTAAAATTATTCTTGAGATATAAATGGATAAAATGCACTGGTTAGTATAAAGAGTTTCTCAAAGAAAAAGTTTGCTAAAATAAAAGTTCCATTACGCTCGAATACATATATACGTACGTATATAGCAGTAGAGATTGTTTATGCACTATAAACTAAATGTAGCTTGGATGGATATGCATAATGATTTACGTTTATAAACCGCGAATATGGGTTGTTCGGCGAAGCTGTGCCCATATTAATTCGCTCACAACCTAGTCCTCTTCTATTTTTGAACCTAGCCCCCATATTAAGCATTTTAAAGACTAGTCCTCTTTTGATTTTACAACCTCACCATCACCCATATTACTTTTTTCATGCTCCAGAGGAGCATTTTTATTTCTTGTATATATATATATATATATACATATTTAACACTATTTGTCTAGGTGTGTAGCTCGGCGGGAAAAGAAACCCAAATTAACAACCCAAATTAACAATTTTAAGCAAAACTCTTTCACGTCTATAATCACAAAACGAAATTCTAATAACTGCCGAGGCTTGCAGGCCAAAGGGCTGCAATAAATATATATATATATATATATATATATATATATATATATATATATATATATATATATCATAGGGGTCGCGGCAGCGACCCCTATAATATGTGTCAAAAGTCCCTGGAGACACCGTAAAATAAGCTGCGCAGAGGCTGCGCAAAATCCTGCGCAGATTTCATGCGCAAATTGTAGAGCACATCGAGTTTAGTATGTGTGCGAAGTTTCAGCCCCGTATCGCTTTCCGTTAAAAAGTTGCGCCCCGGACCGGTTATGGCGGCGATGTTTTTTTTCCGGTTTCTCCTATTTAATGGTCGTATTGTCCTGACTTTCCGCCTCTTTCACGTAATCTGCAGCGGAGGCCGGAACTAAAGGGGTATAGGGTCTGGTAGTACCCCATGCGCCATTTAAGAATCGCTACTTTTTTTGCGCCGCAGGGTGCGCCACAGCGCCGCAGCGGCGCAAAATCGGCTCAGAGCGAAAAGTGACCATTTTTGTGGTCGCTGCGCAGCTCGAACGTTAAGAGCTGGAGCCGATTTCTTTTTATATTCAGAAACTACATATATTGAACTAACTAAATAGCTAAGTCTCGTTTCTCTGTCACTTCCCATGCGACCACAGTGGCCGGTCAAAAATGGTGAAAATTCGAAAAATGAAAAATCGAAATTTCTCGCGGTGTATTCAACTTAGAAAGCTCAATTCTTTCATACAAAGGTTTTCTGGCACGGCGAATTGATTCCCGTAAGCAGTTTTGCCGTCGGACCCACCCATATTGCTGGGCTGGTTCCACTTTGCTGTCGGGAGGGTCAAGTCGGTACCGACTTCCAAGAACACCATATAGGACTGTGCATAGCCTCTCAAAACTTTGTCCATAGGGGTTTTCTGGTGCGCCCAGCTCATTTCCGGTGTCCGTTTTGCCGTCCGACCCACCCATTTTGCTGGGCTGGTTCCACTTTGCTGTCGGGAGGGTCAAGTCGGTACCGACTTACAAGAACACCATATAGGACTGTGCATGGCCACTCAAAACTTTGTCCACAGGGGTTTTCTGGTGCGCCCAGCTCATTTCCGGTGTCCGTTTTGCCATCCGACCCACCCATTTTGCTGGACTGGTTCCACTTTGCTGTCGGGAGGGTCAAGTCGGTACCGACTTCCAAGAACACCATATAGGACTGTGCATAGCCTCTCAAAACTTTGTCCATAGGGGTTTTCTGGTGCGCCCAGCTCATTTCCGGTGTCCGTTTTGCCGTCCGACCCACCCATTTTGCTGGGCTGGTTCCACTTTGCTGTCGGGAGGGTCAAGTCGGTACCGACTTCCAAGAACAACATATAGGACTGTGCATAGCCTCTCAAAACTTTGTCCATAGGGGTTTTCTGGTGCGCCCAGCTCATTTCCGGTGTCCGTTTTGCCGTCCGACCCACCCATTTTGCTGGGCTGGTTCCACTTTGCTGTCGGGAGGGTCAAGTCGGTACCGACTTCCAAGAACACCATATAGGACTGTGCATAGCCTCTCAAAACTTTGTCCATAGGGGTTTTCTGGTGCGCCCAGCTCATTTCCGGTGTCCGTTTTGCCGTCCGACCCACCCATTTTGCTGGGCTGGTTCCACTTTGCTGTCGGGAGGGTCAAGGTCAGGGGTCAAGTGGTCAAAAATAAAATTTTTCAAAAGTGGTCAAATTTGGTACCAAATGAAAGCCCTAAGCGAGCTGAGCGACTTTTGTCATAGAACTGCGTACCCAAAGTGGCTGTAGAGTGCTGTGGTGGGGTGGGGTGGGGACTTAGGCGATTTTGGGTCAAAAATAAAATTTTTCAAATAGTCAAATTTGGTACCAAATGAAAGCCCGCATCGAACTGAGCAACTTTTGTCATAGAAGTGCGTACCTAAAGTGGCTGTAGAGGGCTGTGTTGGGGTGGGGTGGGGACTTAGTCGATTTTGGGTCAAAAATTAAAATTTTCAAAAGTGGTCAAATTTGGTACCAAATGAAAGCCCGCATCGAACTGAGCAACTTTTGTCATAGAAGTGCGTACCTAAAGTGGCTGTAGAGGGCTGTGGTGGGGTGGGGTGGGGACTTAGGCGATTTTGGGTCAGAAATTAAAATTTTCAAAAGTGGTCAAATTTGGTACCAAATGAAAGCCCGCATCGAACTGGGCAACTTTTGTCATAGAAGTGCGTACCTAAAGTGGCTGTAGAGGGCTGTGGTGGGGTGGGGTGGGGGCTTGGGCGATTTTGGGTCAGAAATTAAAATTTTCAAAAGTGGTCAAACTTGGTATCAAATGAAAGCCCTAAGTGAGCTGAGTAACTTTTGTCATAGAACTGCGTACCCAAAGTGGCTGTAGAGTGCTGTGGTGGGGTGGGGTGGGGGACTTAGCCATTTTGGGTGAAAAATAAAATTTTTCAAAAGTGGTCAAACTTGGTATCAAATGAAAGCCCTAAGTGAGCTGAGCAACTTTTGCGGTGTCGGATTTATGCCTTTCTCAACCGGACTTTAAAGGATAGACATAGGCCCAACACACATATTATCCCCTTTTGTGCGGAGCATTTTTGTTACTTGTATATAAATGACCTTTTCGTAAATTTCTCGTATTTTTGTTTTGAGCTATCGGGAGACCTAAGTGCTGAGCTTTTGAACCAGAATCACAAAACAAAACGTGCTTTATCGTTTAAGACGAACAGAATTGCTCAGAATTGCATTATGGGACAATTTTCAAAAATTGGGGCATGAGTGTTTTTTTAGCCACCGAGGATCAAAATGGGCTGGTTAAGAACATGTTAGTACTCAGCGTGGATAATAGTCAGGAGGCTGCCGTCTGTAATTATATAGCAAACGACAGAGTTCCACGTATACCCTAGCAAAAGACTAGCTAAGTTTTCCTTGCAGGTTTCTAAAAATAGGCTTAGCCAAACTTGGAAATTTTTGGTTTTGAGGTGGTCAACTTTGAAACACTATAAGAGTTGACTGCTTTGGCCCATACTAATATTTTGGGTTTTGTAGTATAAAGAGATCGCCCTTTAATTTTCGCTATGCTAGCTAGGTCCCTCGGTGATAGTACGTAGCTCACGCGGGCACTTGAGGCTAAAACTAATGATAAGGTGTCCATATTGTTTGCATCAAGTATATATATAGTTTACGCGGGCACCTGTATACTTTAAATATTTTCTGTGTGAGAGTAAAACGTGTTGAGCGCTGATCTTGAAATTCAAACGAACAACACGTTTATTCGCAAGCTAGTAACAACACATAACTGACTTAATAACAGGCTGAACGATTTTAGCAAGATCAACTAAATATGCAAATTAGTTTGTTAGAAAAGTAAATTGTTAGAATCCTTCATGACTGCAGAAGCAGTCTGACACTCCCGAGACAAAGAAGTTTAACATTCATCATCTTCAGAACTTTGCAGCATTTCCTGGATTTTTCGTTTGAATTCTTTGGCGGCCTTCCTTGTTGATGGGGAGCGTTTCCAGGAAGAATCTGAGGATTGCTCATGTCTGGAACTTGCACGATCAACACAATCGCCAAGTCGGTGAAGCGGTGTTGATTTTCCATTCGATTGTGTTGTCGCACGATTGAAACAATCGCCGACTGGAGGACCAATTTGTTGTTTGGTCTGTTCGGTGGCTGGCGTGGGATGATCAACACGATCACCCACTGATGGCGGATTGGTGGAAACGTCGGTAGTCGCACGATTAATACAATCGCCGACGGATGGTGACTTTGAAGAACCTTGGGTAATTGAGCGGCTTGTACTGTTGTCGGCTGCTGGTGCCCTTGTCGAAGAACCAATACATGGCGGCGCCACCTCACTCCCGATAACTGATGATTCGATGGGATACAAATTCTTTATTGGTCGGATAACCGTTTTTCCCGTAGACACACGAACAGAGACAGCCCGAACTAGTCCATCATTAGAAGGTTGCAATTCGCTAATAGTTCCCAATTTCCACATACATCGAGGACCAGGATCCTTTATTAATACCACAGATCCCACTGCTGGCTCAAGTCTAATCGTGCCCAACTCACCCTTAACCTTAGTGGGAACTTCCCTCAGTGCGGTCAAATAAGCATATTTCCAGATATCCCAAAATTGTTGTAGAATCTTGGACTGCAGCTTCCACTGTGACACCAATCGTTGAGCACTTGAGGGGGACTGGATGAAATCTTCATCCATCGAGTTCTGAAAGTGGTGGTGAGAAAAGGAAAATGGGCATTTTCCAAGCAATTGGGCAGGTGAGAGTGTTAAGCCGTCTACTTCCCGTGATAACACTAAAGGTCGTGCATTGATAACAGCAGAAATCTCAGCAGCCAATGTCTGAAGTTGAATCAACGTTGCGCTTGTTTTCCACAGCGCATTTTTAAGAGCCCGTTTCACAGAAGCAACTAGTCTCTCGTAGAAACCTCCCATCCACGGAGCGTATTCGGGGATAAATTTCCACCGTATCCTTTCGTCGGCAGAGAATGCTTTCACCTCACTACTCAGTAGAATTTCCGACCAAATTCGTTGCATGACATTGCTGGCTAGCTTAAAATACTTGCCATTGTCAGAAATTAGTATGGCAGGTTTCAAATATATGGCGATAAATCTGCGTAGTGCATACAGGAAATTTTCTGTTGACAGACTTTGAACAACTTCAAGGTGGATGGCTCTCGTAGCAGCACAAACAAATATGCACATCCACACTTTCTGTAGACCATCGATAGGGTGTCGAACAAGCAAAGGGCCTAAATAATCCACTCCGGTAAAAGAAAATGGAGGAGACTGCTGAACACGGAAAGAAGGAAGGGGTGGAGGCTTCGGCAATTTGAAGTGTCCACCTTTGGCGAGCTTACAGAATTGACAGCTACGGAGTACAGAATTGACTTCCGCTTTACCACCAGAAACCCAATATTTGCTTCTGAGTTCTGTCAATGTATGAGATGCACCCAGATGATATAAGCGTTCATGGATATCTTGAATAACAAGCTTTGTGAACGCATGGTTTCTTGGAAGCAGCAACGGAAACTTTGTTTCCTCGGTAAATTCTGCGTGGTGGAGTCGACCAGCACAACGCAGAAATCCCTTTGCATCAGAAAATACTTCAAGTTTCTGCTTTAAATCTTTAACTTGTTGATAGTTGGTGGCAGACGGATGCAGATTAAACTCAGCTTGCTGAACATAGAATACCCATGCCAGCTCTGCCTCCACAAGTTCATTCGCAGAAAGAATCAAGCTCTCAACTTGAAGCTGATGCAAAGAATCGGTTTTCTGTTTGGTGGCTGCTTTAGCTTGTTTGAGTTTGATGATAAACCGTCTAACCCAACCAGTAACTTTGAGCAGTCTTGTGAGAGAGGAATATTGGTTAGGCTCAATGCCATAAAGGCTTGCGCACGCCTGAGCTTGACTCGTTACGTCTTGGATATGAGTAACGCTTGGTTGAGGTTCCTGTGCTGGAGAATGTGAAAAATTAGCTGCTGGCCAAGAGCTTGGCTGACCATTCAGATATAATGGACCATGCCACCAAAGTGTTGACGATTTAAGGGTGGCTGTTGAACAGCCTCGAGACGGCATATCTGCTGGATTGAGCTCAGTCGGGACGTATCTAAACTCAATCTGTTCATATTGTCTGACTTCTCGAAGTCGATTTTCGACAAACACTGTCTGAACCTTTGATGAATTGATCCAATGTAAAACACACTTTGAATCGGTCCAAACAAAGCTTCGGGTGATTGGAATTCCAATAGCCGAAGTCACAAGCTTCAGCAGTCGAACGCCTACTACGACCGCCATTAATTCCAGCCTGAGTTGCGTGATCGGCTTGGTCGGGCATAACCTTGCCTTTGCAAAAAGTAGATGGCAGTAAGTCGATTCTTCATTAGTTAGCCTGACATAAACAGCTGCTGCATATGCTCTTTGAGAAGCATCGCAAAAGCAATGTAACTGAACGTCGCTTCCATTGGTAAACTGGCTGTACCTTGGAATTCTGATTTCACTGATTTGATCAAAATCTAGGGCACAGTCCATCCAATCGTCGATGATTTCCTGTGGCAGCTGATCATCCCAAGCCAACTTCAAGATCCAAAGCCTTTGAACGAGAAGCTTGGCCTTAACAACCACTGGTGATACCAGGCCGCAAGGATCAAAAACCTTTGCTGCCGCTTGAACCAGTTGCCGCTTTGTTCCTACCACAAAGCTGTGAAGGTTTGAATGCGGATACGATATTGTATCGTCATGCAAATGCCAAACCATTCCAAGTACTTTTGTCGAATTGCATCGTCCTTTATCTTGATCTGGAATTATTGCGGTTACGTCAGTGTTGTTGGAATGCCATTCACGCAAGTTCATTGAAATAGCTCGCAGGGACCTTTTGGCTTGGCTGTAAAACTCAGTGGCTTCTGGAACAGTTCGTAAAGAGCAAATGACATTGTCGACATAAGTGTTCTCTGCTAAAAGCTTTGTCTCAATGTTATCTTGTTGGAATAAATGATGTCTGATTGTAGCAGCAAGTAGAAACGGACTGGAAATTATTCCAAACGGTACTCTCGCAAACCGGTAAGCTATTAAATTCGTCTTTGTCACAGGCTTTGATACATCCTTCAGCCACAGGAAACGAGTGGCATCTCTGTCAGCTGGCCGCAAACCTACTTGTAGGAATGGCTTTTTGACTTATATATGTGCGTATATATATACACATATATAATATATATATTTATATGATTCTGTATGTGAAAACCCCGTGTTATATATCTTATCATAGGGGTCGCGGCAGCGACCCCTATAATATGTGTGAAAAGTGGCTGGAGACAGTGTAAAATAAGGTGCGCAGAAGCTGCGCAAAATCCTGCGCAGATCCTGCGCAGATTTCATGCGCAAATTGTAGAGCACATCGAGTTTAGTATGTCTGTGAAGTTTCAGCCCCGTATCACTTACCGTTAGAAAGTTGCGCCCCGGACCGGTTATGGCGGCGATGTTTTTTTTTTTTCCGGTTTCTCCTATTTGATGGTTGTATTGTACATAATGTTCGCCGCTTTCACGTGATCTGCAGCGGTGGGCCAACCTAAAGGGCTATGGGGTCTAGTAGTACCCTCTAAAGAATTTAAGAATCACAACTTTTTTTGCGCCGCAGCTGCGCCACAGCGCCGCAGTGGCGCCGCAAAGTCGGCTCATAGCGAAAAGTGACCATTTTTGTGGTCGTCGCTCAGGTCGAACGTTACGAGCTGGAGCTGATTTCTTTTTATATTCAGAAATTACATATATTGAACTAACTAACGGTCCAGGTTGCGTTTCTCTATCACTTCCCTAGCGACCACAGTGGCCCGTCAAAAATGGCGAAAATCCGAAAAATGAAAAATCGGAATTTCTCGCTATCTGTTCAACTTTAAAAGCTCAAATCTTTCATACAATGGTTT